>JARPRG010000357.1:93646-132751 GCA_031001745.1 Hartigia nigra | reverse complement strand
AAATTTATACGACGGTTTCTTTTCTTATACCTTCCTTACTGGCGGAAAGTACAGATTTATGGACTTATAGATTCTTCCACCCTCTAGTTGCGTTATACATATATATATATATATATATATATGTATATATACACGTCATATAGTCCTTGTCTTCAGCATCCTCATCCCCTATGTCATGGACCACGCACTACGTCACCCCCGAGTGCGTTTCTCTGATTTTCGTTTCGTTTTATCTGTTTTTGTTTCGCGATATTCCTGCACGTCGAGACGCTTCCCGACGACCAGGATGGGTTGCTCGAGGGTCCCCCATTAAGTTATACGAGAAAGAGGTCCAGGACGAACATAAATTTGTCAGCAATACCAGGACGCAGGGTTCCTGAAGTAGCTCCTGGTGAAACTGTTCAGAATCCATGAAGGACACTCTTTAATGATTGCAGTAAAGTAACATTAAAATACAGTACGTACGAGTATCGCGTTAACTGGCGGGAATTTTGAATGGTATAAATCAAAAGTTGCCTCAATTGTCTCCCGTAGGATATAAAGTCCTTGAGGATTTCTCATCCTGATGACAAAACCACAGCCGGTCCCTTTCCACACTTTGCAGGACTCTTTCTCTCAATATCTTTTCCCTACTTGAATCCCTTCCTTCCTTTTTACCTCTCTCCCTCCCTCCCACTCGCCCCTCTAACCATGACGTAGCCTCATCCCCAGCTATATAGCAATGCCTTATAAATATTCAATAGCCACGCGGCCAAGATAAACTAATTAAAACTTAGATCTCGGTAGTCACTTTAGATTTTTACTTACACAAGAAGCATTTCAGTGCGCGCGCCCTCCCGGAAAAAAGTCTACACGGGCCGCGAACCCGAACGCCGATCCGATATTCGAATCGCTGGCAAAGAAAGCTTTACTCTGTACTCTCATTAAGAAAACCAGGCCTTCGCTTCTTTTTACGGCAATTCTATAACGGGTGGCTTTAAGTACCAGTGGAATTTATTATACGTGAATAAGCAGTGCAGCTAGAACACATATTGACTATAGGAAGTACATGAGATAATTTGCCCATTGGTATAAATACTTTTTGAAAAATATCTTAAATTTTTTACATGGACGATTACAAAAATTTGTTGGTAAATCTTGTCTTCGATACACCCTGTATCTATAGGGTGTTTCTCCTTGTTCCGTATTTTAATTCGTTATTTGTATTTCCTATTTTCCCTTATTTCTTCTCTTTTTTGTCTGGCGCGACTTACTTCTTCTTTTTCTCTTTTTTTCTCCTGGCCAGGTTTACTTAAGATATTAAAGCACCCTCTTACCCCATCCCTTGCACCATCTTCAGCTTTTTACCCCCATCCCCACTCCTCTCTTTCCACTTCCTTCTCTTTTTCCTATTCCCTTCAGGCCTCTTTCCTTATTACACCGTCTTCCGTTTCCTTTCTCGACGTTCGCAAGCGTCGCGACGCAGCACAGTGCTCGGTGTTTCACGGAGACTTTATTTAATTTGTAAGCGGATTTTTGCACTAATCAACGGATTTAAGAAAGAAGACACGAGCGAAGGAAGGGATGAAGATGAGAGACAACAGCCTGGTGTGCCAATCTCTCTGCCCCCTAATGGTCCCTTGACACCCCAAAACGGAGGGACAAGGGTCCGTGGCTCTACGAAGCTCGGCTATCCGGTTTTAAGGGTGGCGAGTGGGTAAGATGGCAAGACGAGGAACAAGAAAGTCATTTGAATTTATTTTAATTATACTAACGAACAGACCGCAGAACGAACCTAACGAATTATTTGCTCGAATATGATTACGTGGAATTTCTAACGAGGAATTGACTGATCCGCGTCGTCTTCAGGGGTTACGCTCATCCAGCATCCCTTAACGCTCACTGTACCAGCTGCACTTACCCTCGTTAACCAGCCATTCACACCGCGAACGTTTGCACTCCAATTTTATCCACCTGTTTGTCCATCTATTTCCCTATAATAATAATATATATTTATATACACCATAACAAAATTGTTTCAAAAAATTAAAAGCACCATTGTTCCACATGATCATCCTTATCCCGTTATCTTAATTAAGCGTGTCCCAAGGGACAAACCAACCCCTAACAGGATTCTTTCAGGAACTCACAATTTTCGTTTACCCACTTCGACAATCATTCACGACTATACTTATTATGTCCAGAAGCATCAAGATCGCGATGACGCTCCCTTGAAAACCGTGACCAGAACCCATTCGCTTTCCATTCGACTCATGTTGTCGCCTCAGGCAAGAACAAGAGGAGTTTTCATAGATTTGAGCGCGTGAGTTTCAGGGGGCTTCGACATCAAGTTTAGGGGTGTTGAGTACGATCTGTGACTCACGAGGGTGGTGATGGTGTACCCTGGCCAAATAAAGAGAGAGAGAGGCATCTCACCCCCTCCTCCTATTCTCCTAGGAATGTATGCACGTATATATATACATATCTTCCCTACTCCGTATACGTACCCCCTTCGATCGTCCAGAGGTGGGCGGGGTGGCCGATTTGCAATGCAAATTTCGACATACCGTATCACACGTATACGGATGCATACTCATATACACACTACGTACGTAACGCGAGGAGAATCGTCGGGACGCCGATTCCGCGTCGATGCTCCTCGATGTCCCTAACAAGTCCTTCCTGAGAATTCAGTCGGCTGATACGAAACACAATTGAGAATTATTTCGCGAAACAGTCCCAGTATCTAAGCGTTACTTATTTTCAATTTACAGACAAATAAGGTTGAACGAAAAAGTTGTTAAGAATCATAGAAAGATCGGCCTACCAGTTTTTTAAGATTTACACAAACTCACCGTGGGAATTCTACGTTTTTCTAAGGGGATTTCCCGGTGTTTGTCGAGGTCTCAAGTGCTGCTCTCTGAAGGACCTTAGTGGGATTTGCATAGGAGTGGTTTTTTTTTCTCGTACTTGTACTACTATAGCAAAGTATAGTATGCGCGTTGTTTGAATGAAAGACACTAATCTGTTTTGATTCATAAAATAAGAGGGTACGGATTTGCATGCACTTTTCAGAGAGTTTACCAGGAGGGACTGTACCACACCGTACTGTACTTTAGGGCGGTTATTACAGTGACGACGATTTCGTTATAAATCGTTTCACAAGCAGCGATCATTTCTCAGTAGTCACGATTTCCCTAATTCCCAGGGTATCTGGTAGAGGGAACATTTACTACCGTTATATTATCATGGCGGACCGAAGGTAATTCCTGTCGGGCCGATAAAGTGACCAATAAAGAATAAGATAAATCCAGACAATGGAAACTGTCGAAAAACGTTGACCGTCCAGAAAATGACTGACCATCGCAGTTACCAACGCAAACAAGTAAGAATACAGAAAAAATGATTAGACCTAGAATCACTGCTGAATCGTCCAATAAGAAATCACTGCTCTCTTCTAGAGAAAGTCCAGCCTATATCTATCTCCTCCTAATCTTGTCTGTACTCATCTTAGTTTTGTACCCCAAGATGCTAGACTGTGGGTACGCCAATGAGAACAGGCATCAGGCAGTAGCCACCCCTGTAAATGGCAAATAGCAGAGGGCCGAATACCATGGCAGAGTACGGAACACGGAATATCCGTTTTAGCAATGAGCTTATTTTAAGGTTGCTATTCCAGCAGCAATGGCGGTAGTATTAGTATCTAATACAAGCAACTCCAAAGTAGTGTTTACTTACTGGCATAACGCTACTAGTGAAAGTATTAGGTAGTATAGTAGTAACAGTAGTGATACTAGCCGACTAGTAGGGATCCCGCGGTGTACGATGGTAGTAGGTAATTAATCATTAGGGAATATAGGGAGGTAAAAGGGAATAAAAGGGCAACGTGGAAGCGAGAGGGTATGCCAAGGAAACGCAAAATGGCCAGCAAGGACTGAGATTGGCCCCGGCCTCGGAACCCGTTCCGGCCTACTAGGAACTCCCTGTTCCTTTACCAACTACACCCCGGCAATCCAACCAGCTACGTATGTTCCCTCGCTATCGCAATCTAAACCCCGTTCGATATAATAGTCACTGTGACGGCTATCGTCTTCCGTCACGCAACGGCCACGTAGAACTCCTTCGGGAACAAGAATAAAACCCTAGTGCTCAGCGAGCCAAACCCTTTGACTTTTAATATTCCAGAATATTTGTTTCAAAGTCCTTAACAATTAGTGTGTCGGAAAATTGGAATATTTTAAGGGTGTTTCTATCGGACAGGCTCATTTAAAAAGAGATATGAAATATACTAGGAATTGCATACAGTATCTAAAGATGAAGTCTGGGGGGATATTTCCGTGGGCCCTAGTGCAAGATCATTCCCTAGGGATTTTGTTGACCTTAGCTCGCTTTAGTCTCGCCAGTGTCAACCACCGAGTCAATTAACGCTAAGAGATACAATTAGCGCTTCCGAAGTAGTTGAGGAGTCGAGGTTGTCCCGGACGAGGGTGTACGGATATACCAAGGGGATGACCCTTACAGAATCCATAAGCGAGACGATCCAGGAAAGTTAGGAGGTGCTAACAAGTGTTTCTGGATCTCATCCTGAGAATTCCCGAGTCCCGAACCATTCCTTGGGATTTGAGTGGTGTCCCTGGGGCTGCCATTACTGCTGCACGGCTCCGCCATTATCCCACACGAATCGCCACTCTCCACCTTCCTTGGAACCAACCCCGAATGACAGCCCTCCTCGTTAACCTCATCGACTTCGATGGCTTCCAAGAGCAGCTACGTCGGCACCGTTTGCAACCCTCCACATTTTGCTCTATCCTCCATGGAACTGTGTCCATTAATGATCTTCTCGCATATACTATATATACGAATTGATAACTTTGGCAACTGAGCAATATAAAGGTCGATTCATCCATGTAAGCTAAGAATTTGTTTGTCTAAAAAAATACCTCTTGGGACACTGAGTATTGGAATCTTGTGTTATCTTAACTTAGCATAATCATTACCAAGCCCATCACAGGTCTGGGTTCCTAGCATTGAACAAATTTTGGAAAATTTGGTATGAGCATCGCTTTAAGTTCCTAAAACTTTGACATAAAAAATGTTCCAGGATAATCCCAGAAATATGGTAATGCCCTTGAAAATGCTATTAGTTCATTAAAAAAAAATCCTGGAACTTACTGCTACCAATATTTATACATGCATATATAAATCCGTCTCCAAATTTTTCGTCTATCCAATATCTGTTATCTATTTGGAATACAGGGAATAACGCATGGATAAAATCCATGGTAATTACAAAATCATCTAACTGATTATACATGAGTCAAAACTGATCAATCATTGATCGGTTACTTACATAAAAAATGTTGATTAGAAAAGGTACTTGCTTGTTAAGAATGACAGAGAATATATTTATAGCTATAGATATTAAAGGTAGATCAGATACCTATATATACAATATATAGAGAGCAGCAAGTGATCTAGCGCCATAGACGAAGACAATTGAAACCGATCCCATCTCATGTGCTATTCCCTGCGCGATTTCAAGACTGGATCTTTCTTAGAAAGAAAAAAGAGATCGGTAGAACTTTGAAGAATAAGTACTGTCCTACCTACCTGCCTGTCTATCTCTTCGTGCAGCGATGCATCTCGCTGTGAAAATTCTCAGTACTGAATAAAGTCACTGACTGGAAGTGTCGGGTTGCACTGAGAAATCGTGCGGAATCAATTCCCAGCACCCGAAAATTGTACCGGTTCGTGATAGTGCAAAGCAATCACAAGATCGTTAGGTTCACCAATTACAGTGCACCAGGAGGTGGGAGTGTTTCGAATCGTGCGATCACTTTACTGCTTCTATTTTGCTTCAATCTTAATAAAGACTATATTGATATAAAATAGGATATCACAAAAAAATTTGAATCAACATCAACAATTAAACATCAAATACTGTAAAAAATACCTGAATACAGTACAGAGTGACATTATATAATAAAAAAAATGATTATTAACGAATCATTACACAGTAACCTATGACAAAATTAAATAAATAAAATTAGTTATTTTTTTTAATTGGGCATCACAAAAAAGATTTTAATAATTATAAACAAAAAAATACTTTTATACCTTGAATGACAGTAGAATTTTCTAATTTTATATTATAACATAAATATTTCCAAGTATCTATATACTTTACGTATATATATATATATACCCAAGTACATATATATATTTGACTAGGTATCATTTAACGTCGTTTACTCCTTCATAATTCAAAGCTCCCTGTCATCGTCACGCTCTGGCGTTCCGCTCAAGTAAACCTAGAAAGACACTGGACCACGTTGTAACCTTGTACAATCGTTTGTATCAATGATTGATAGAAGCCAACCCCATAGCGTACTGGGTGTGCCAAAAATATATATATATATATAATCGCGAAGAGGGGGTGCGAAGGGTAAAGTGACGGAGGGTAAGTTTATAGGTAGTGAGCCACGAAGCGAAACCAAAGCCCAGGGTGAGCAGCCCCCGTAAAGTCAGTATGTATAAACGTACCGCACGCATCACGGAGGACAGAGTGTGATATCATCCCTTAACACATCCCTATATGTGCACGTCGCGTTAATAAAACCGTCCATTTTTCCACTGAACGATCCGAGAGACGTTTAGGAAGATTCGCACGAGAGAATTCTCAATAGCTGATGTTCTCCTATAAATTTGATAACTGACGCGTCATGCCTCGTAGAATTTAATGACCATACTATAAGGGTGTCCAGTTAAAACGTACTATACCCATAGGTATTACTATACCTTGTCTATACGGACAGTAGGAGTAAAAATAATGAAAGCGGAAGTGACGTGAAAACCAAAGCGGAACCGGAAGAGTCGGGGATAAGGAGATAACGGATTCCTCCGGTAAATCAGTCAGTTTCGAATAACGAGGCGTATCGTACTATAAATCAGGAAATGGGGTGGGTCTTACTCTGGGTGGTGAATATAGGCCAAGGAGTGGAGGCAGAGCTGAGGGAGTCGAATTAGGAAATTGCCTGCTTAAAAACCGCAATGATGTTAATCCAGTTGCGCTCGAGTCAGGCAAGCAGAAATAAAAGTAAACAGAGCCAGTAGATGCTGGGATGCTTGGTAGAAGCCAAACTGAATAAAATCAACGTAACTCAATCGCGCTTGTCTTCCGAGATCAGGCAGCCTTTCTTCCTTTTCCCGGCTGATAAATGTCTATAGCATGTTTGTGCGTATATATACATATATATTTACCTACAATCCTATACCTACCTAATCTCAACCTACCTTCTTATACTATATCTACAGTGAGTTCATGCTAACTTCTAATTGCCCCGAATGCCAATAAATAGGGTGGCTCTCGGTACTGTAACGCGTGCTACCCCCTAAAACCTGGGGTTAGCAAGATTATTTATGCTCTAAAAGAGGATTTATCGCTCTCGCCAAGTCAATCGAATGCTAATGCCGTTTGAAAGCTTTGATTAAAAGACGATTAACGTCTTTCCAGTATTTCATTGAAATCGAGTGAGCTTCAGAGATTCTAAGAAGAGGGATAGCTAAATAGAGGGTCTAGGTATAATAGATTTAAAATATATGTAGAAGAGGTAAGGTAAGAGTAAGGTAAGGTCGGTAAAGACTTGAATGACCCAGTGAAAGAATGGGCGTCGCGTAGAATCGTGATGAAAGAAATCCGTACCCTGTACATCAAGGAAAATATTGTTTTACATAATTAAATCGATCGAAACGCCCTTGAACCTTCTAATAATTCTTAGCGAGTGAGCACGAAGCTAAAAAAAAACGAAAGACTCCTTATTAAAATTCAGTTTATAAGCCGTCTTAATATTTTTCAACTTATTTATTTCATCTGTTACCCAAACGACCTTTTATAGAATACTGAACCATCCCGGAGACCCTGGTACCCATGACCAATTATCTAAAATGCCTAAATGACAAGACAACAAAATATATCCCAAACTGATAAACTAATCGAGACATTAATAATGACGAATAAAAAATATTCTTATAACACTGTTGATATTCAGAATTGAAATTCATCAAGAAATACAGACCATACATAATGTCAGATAACGCATAAGTGTATGCAACCCCATAAATGTCCATTGGGGCATAACTTGAAAATCAGTGACCCATCCTGCTACCAAATCGTATGCAACAATGACCCCGCGGTTTGATAGTGCGAACCATCATGGACTGATGACCAAAAGCGGGTTCGCGTTACGCACCGCGAATTATGCGAGAGGCTCTAATTGTTAGAGCGCGGATCGTGATCAATTATCCTCGACAATAGATAATTATATAACAGGATAGGGAATCAGGATTTGGGAATGCGTTACCGCTCTGCGTGACGCATGCACAGGATTTTGCTCATACGCGAAACACTCATGCTACTACTTCCCGCTGTGAATACCAAATGATTTTCTCTGATGATTTCTGGCCTCAGAGCATTGCTTGTATTAGGTATATGATGATATATACGTATATAATATATATATATATGTACACGTATACAATGAGTATATATAAATATATGGTATAGGTATCACCATAATTATCACGACGATAATGATGATGATAATGACTATAGTGACGACGAGGAGAGAATGATTCCACAATCTGGCCACTCGGCCGAACCAGCCAATGGACAGACGTTCCGTCTCGTCGCATTAATCAAGTAATTAATTATGTAATCCCATGCTAATTAAGCTTGTAATCTGCTCGCGCTACCGTTAAATATGTATCTGATCTACGTACAGTGACTATATAGCCGCTTGTTCACCTTCATTACAATCATTGCTATTTATAACAATATTTTAAAAAATCACTTTTTCAAAATTAGTCAATTTTCCCGCCAATCTTTTCACTTCTAATCGCCGGATCTACCGGTTATACCTATGCACGTGCACCTGCACGCCACCGAACTAGGTAATAAACTCCGAGTGAACCGAAGGTAACACAATTTTACAACTCATCCAGTCTCCCGAGGGTTTCTAATTAACCACCTGTCGTTCCTTAATTAGCAGAGCGTTAATCGCGGATCGTTACTCGCAAAACTGTACTGACTTCCTATTATAAATACAAAGAGTTTTCATCTAGCGACAGGAAGTTTCCTATTGATAATATCAGTCTCTAAAATGATTCTTTGCTCGTTAGATATCGAGATCAGGTGTTTTAATTATGAATTGGTATTAGGCATCAGATAAAACTAATCCAGATGTATATGTAGTATTGCAAGTGAATCCTCTTGTGTCTAAAGAAGCACCTGTCGTGCAGGTTAAAAAAGGGTCTAGAAAGGTGGTAGGTAGTGGTCAGGGGTTCTGGCATTTCTTAGGGTGCGTGTGGCAACAGTGCTACGGTTATTACACGCGTCACGCAGTACTAGAGTCACGCACCCTTCCTCGTTGTGGAGAGACCCTTATCACCATCTTTTATCTTGTCAACCGACCGCTGCTCCATTATACCACTTATGGTACACGGAATAAGGTCGTTTCACAAGCTGGACTTTGTCTTACAATGTTAAGTCATTGGAATTACTTTAATTTTCATCATACAAATTTGCCTGTACGATGACTTAATGACTATTGAAATTTTCTTATACCTACAGAACGTTGATACTCAGTCTAACAGAAACTTCGAGTGCTTTCAATTTCCGGGATAAAAAATTGTTTTCTTATACTTGCATCATTGGTTTTCGTACAGACATCATTAAAACGTACGATTTCATGGTGATTGGGGGTAACAGGAGAAACGACTCCCCCTCCGGTTTATAGCTTATAAATTGCTGAAGAAAGTTCTGGGTAAGGTTGTACGTGGAAGTCGTTCGTATTAGACTTTAAAATTGAGACGAACCGAGAAAAAAGCTGGAGTACTTTGTCTGATTGCTCGACGAGAGAAGTCCTGTTTTTTTTTCCCTTTATTTTCTCTATCTCATACTCTCACGTATCCCACGTTAAGCGAGAGACTTTGAAATTGTCGTACGTTTGTAATCATGAGAAAAATTGGTATCTCTCTTTCTCTCTCTCTCTTTCTACCGTATAACTCGCTGGGCTTTCTCTCTCGCACTCATTCTCCGTGACTCTCATTAAGATGTAAATAAGGGATGATCGTTGCCGGATGAAAATACCTAGAAAACTTTAAGAAAAGTCTGTTCACGGGATACCGCAAGATAATCCAAGGGATGATTAGTATCGGTATGTAAGGGTAAAAATAAAGAGAGAAAACAAAAGTAGGAAGCTAGTAGAGTGAAAAAAAGAGGAACAAAAAAAAAGGGAAACAGTACAGGAAACTAAGAACAAAAGACTAAAAGCTAGAAAACGTGGGCGTACTGTATATATAGCGTCGGTGTTAGAGGGTAATAGGGGTAGCTGGTAGCGTCTTGAGAGGGCGGGAACGCGTCGTTATCAGCTAGAAAGCGGATTGGCCAAGCCCCAGGCTGTATCCCGACCAATGGCGTTCTGGTCTCACGTTTTCTCGATTCTCTCCGGAAGCTAGTGGGCACAAGGGAGGACACTGTATTACATATATCACTGCCGGACGCCACTGCCCACTAGCCAGAGTCCGAACGAGCGTCGGGGCAAGCCATCCCCTGTAAAAGCATCCCCCATCATCCCCCAAATATATATATATATATATATATATATATATATACATACATATACAGATTCTGGCATTTCCAAACCCACCCATTCTTCATGGCTCGGAACCAATAAAAATAATAGAAAATAAACTGCCGAGCAAACCTTTTCCTTTCATTCAAGTATAGCCAGGACTAGGATGTCCGCCGTTCGTATGGACGTCGGGACGCCTGGCGTCCCTGCTGTACAGACCAAAATGCCATCGAGGTCCTGGATTAATTTCGGCAAGGATTTTCATCCCCTCTGTCGACCTCTCCTGGTATATAGAACAGGCTGTTTGTCGAGATCAAAAGGGTTTGGTACGTATGTCGATGAAGCGGGGCTTTCTATTGGATTTGCCAGAGACTCAGCTTTTCCCCATTTCCTCTAGAGAAACCCAATAGATATCTATTCTTCGATGAGAAACCAATGGAAATACCAGAAGACAAACTACTGTCGACCCAGTCTCGTGTTTTATTCCTCCTTCGTAACGATTGGAACGACTGGAAAAAGTCCTACTGTATATATTTCCGGTTCATTGATCTGAGGTCAAGCAAAAATGACTTAACGTGCAAATGAGACGAAGCGTGTGATAAGAAGAAGAAGAAGAAGAAGTGAAACGATCAGTATTACCTACCATGCCTGTAGCCAGACAAGCCACATATAAATAGAGGATTAGACAGGCGACGTGTGAAAATGTATATCTTCAAAGGATCCCACGTCTGAATTAAAATATCTGGAAAATAAGAAAAAAAAATTTTTAACTCACAAAGATCTTATCGAGATGACGAGTATAGTTGTGATAACACGATTTCTTTGCTAAGGCAGAATCTCTATGAGTATCCAGTGATAAAATCCATCCTCTCCGCCATCTTGAATCTTCTCCACCGTATTCCACGACCATATTCCCATTCTCTGGAAGGCATCGTAACTTTTCTTCCACTCGAGGCAAAGATATGGTGCTTCTGGTAGTGACGTTGCAACCTCACCTAATATATATAAATATATATATATATATACGTAAAAGAAGAGTCTTACATCCCTGGACTGTCTTCTATCACCCTGTACTTTCCATCTCGAAGTCCTCAGTGAGAGCCGTCCTGATTATACCTATACAAGAAAGGGAACAAAAATAGAAAAAGAGATAAACAGCATAGCTCAAGTGGAGAGTGTGAAAAAGTGCCAAGAAAATATATAAAAAGCTCTTAAATGCCATTGTGCTTAATATCGGCATTCCAATTAATTGAACGTAAAATATCAAAGATATACCCTATTATCTGTATAAAAAAAAAATTGGAAATAAATAATATAGCAAGAAATAAAAATAATGCGTTTATAGACAGGCAAGCATGAGGTGCTTGTGGGTAACACGGCGGGCTATTGATAACATTATCATAAAAGCGACGTTAGCCAGGCGTTCGTATGCTTACGACAGGGCGGTGCAACGCTCTCGTGGAAACGGCTCTATAAATGCGTTTACTTTGAGCTATAAAAGCTCCGTGCTTCAGTTGGCACCGTCAACGTATACGCGAGCGCCTATAGTATATACGTAGTAACTATATTGCGAATCGCGTCTATGGCGTTGAAGCACCGCTTTAACGTAAAAGCCCTCTTTGAGGGATCCGTTTATTGGTTGCTAAACATCAATATATTGCTTTCGGGGTTGCGCAAAGAGGCAGAAACCATCCCTTCCCCGTAACCGGGCGTTTCCTGAGCTTTTAAAAGCGCTCACGCTGATGTACCACCCTATCGATATATACATATATTATTGATAGGCTTAAAGCACTTGAACAAAAATATTCTATAACCTCAATGCAACTCTGTTAAAGCTTCACGTTCCATTAACGTCTTGCACACGTCATAGAAATATACCTTAACCACTTTTCGTCCGTCAACTATACGTTTATACAGTCTGTTTATCGATAAGTGTATACCTGTACACGCGAGATTTCTCGAACCTGCTGATTTAATACGTAGTAACTTAATCCTGGATTTTCAGGATGCTGCTAAACCATATGGACCAACCATGTATATATATATAGTCTGCATAAACTTCCCGAAGACGATACTAAAGTTTCTAAGGTTTTAGAGGCGTTTGGTTTAATGGATCTAAACGGATCTTAGGATAGTCTCGCTAAGGGATGTTAGGGATGAGTATCTGTAGCCGGGGATGAAACAGTTACTTCCAAGGGATGAGTTCTCGTTTTATGGACCAATGACAATGCCAGGTCAGAATATCGGTATCTGTATATCAATCCAGCCTGAGTGCCCTTTGTTATATTCCGATACGCGTTATATAAATAACACGCAAGACTTACAGCATCCAATGTGAATTTTGTATCGTATAAAAATGTATATTCCTAGAGCTATATACCTGGTGTAACAAAGGGATTCGTCGGTCTATGAGGAAGCAATTTTCTTCTAACGTACAGTAAGAAAAGCCTGGCGCGTCTCATCCCCTGAAAGTCTTTAAGATATTCTGAGGGTGTAACGAGGCTTGTCGATGATGATGCGGTATAGTGACTGGTATATACTTATATATATGTATCTATATATCGAAACGTCTGAGGTATCATCGACGTCGACGCCGTCGTCGCATCGACGCCATGGATGCAAGAGAAGTGATGGATTGATCGTGGATCCCCCTGGATCAGGCGTCGCATCAAGCTAGGATCAACAGACACCTCACCTCGCAAACAACCCCTACGCCTTTACCCCTCTTCACCTTGGCATGCCATCATCCCCTAAACTCTCTTCGCTACTCACACACACTGTCCTCCTACCCCTCTCGCATTACTTAAATGTCCTATCTCTCCTTGCGTCGGGCTTGTATAGAATATTTCTCTTCCGGCAACCAAAATCCCAACGTGATATACTGGAGCTTTTCTCGTAGAAAGGATGTTTTTCTATCTTTATAAATAGTTTTGATGAATAAAAAAGAAAGATAAGCAGTTACAGCCAAAAATTGGTTAACAATTGGGCTCATGATTAAAAAAAAATTTGTTGTATCAATGTTTTTTAAAAACTCAACGGGATTCCAATATGGCTTACAAGACCACGTACTTTGATTCCTCGCAGGAACGTGGCTCGTCGACTTATAATATTGAAATGGCTTCTGAAATTGAAATGGCTGCCATGCACGTTTTATATCCTGAAAAGTAGATGAGACGTTGACGTCAGTTTCTGATGTTGTATACATACATAGATATGTATATATATGTATATCCTAATAATAAAACAATATATATATATATATATCCTGTAAGTACCATATGTTATCCTGGTTGATATAGGCAGCAAGATTTTTCATCCATAGACTATATAAATTCTAGGCTTGAACTTAAGGGTGCTAGTCTGTATTTTCATATCGTCCCGTAATGTACAGGAGTAATGGGAAAGAGAGGAGTAAAGGAAAATAAAAAAAAATAGAGAAA
This sequence comes from Hartigia nigra, assembly GCA_031001745.1. Taxonomy (NCBI): domain Eukaryota; kingdom Metazoa; phylum Arthropoda; class Insecta; order Hymenoptera; family Cephidae; genus Hartigia; species Hartigia nigra. The sequence goes on along the minus strand of JARPRG010000357.1, from coordinate 118,701 downwards.
GAGGATGAAATGGAAAATGACAGGATTCAAGGGTGAGATATTGGGATTATCGTTGAATCGTACATCTCAGATATGAGCTCGTTTACTTTGACTGACCATCCGCAGAGATTCGTATGGGGTGCGACACACGTAAGCAATTGCCAGAAACGTTAAAGGGAAGTTGAGCCTGGGATGTTTGGATGGGCGTAGGAGGGATGAAAAAAAATCAAACTAAAACATCCCTCGATATAGCCTTATAGACAAGATAAATCAAATCCAATGACATTTCTGTCTTGGGATTAGGGTTTGAATTCTTATGTGTATAATAAAGCTTCACTGGTATCATATATATAGATATAGTCAATGGAACAATCGAATAATTATTTTATATAACCCAAGTGATGGATATTACGTGTAAGGATTCGTGCAATATCTAATTCGGCCTCTGATCCTTCATTGACTGTTCGCAAATGCAGCCGGGATTCTGAGGAATGTCGAATGCCAAGTGGCTCAATGTAAATAGCTCAAAATTGAAGGTGCGGCGTCTCCGAAACCCTTGGAGCGTCTCGCGCGCCGTTACAGAGTAACGCCCACGAAATTTACATGAAATTGCTTATTAAATTACTAAGTTTTTCGCGATGATTTAACGGGACCGGGGCCATTTGTCTTTCGGCTTTTAATTTCCCCTCTATTAATAAAGCCTCGAGGGTTGATGTATCGGTTTTTAGGCGCACGCGAGAGAACTTTTCAGAATAATTCTATAGACAAAGTGAGAGAGAGAGAGAGAGAGAGAGAGAGAGAGACAGGGAGTTTCTTACAATAAAGTACCACAAGCACCTAACCAATCTTACATGCATACATTTTTTTTTCTTTTCAAAAGAGGAAAATGTCCTTCTTGGCTGTTTTTCTAATTTTTCAATCCTTCTTCGAGTTCTTTATCCACCCCTTCTAATTATTCTTCACTGGCATCGTTTGGCGATCAAACCGACAACACCCTCGGTATGAAGTTTTCGTGAGTTGGTTAACTCGGGCATTTCCATGAAGGGTGAGAAAACCCTAATAATTCGGGAAAAAGCCGCAAGACCAGAGGTGGCGCTTCCATTTGTCCGTCAGAAATGTCTGTGTCCTTCTCGTGGTATGTTCTACGTTAAATCAAACCACGGAATGGCGGCATGTGGCTTGACGTGCGCAATCTGGCCGTGACATCCATTCTCCACCCTCGAAGACCGGGACGGCTCGAATCTACCACCGGCATCGCAACCACCACCATCCCTTACAGTATAGTGGGGTACGAGGTATAGATATAGTATAGGTTGTACAGGGCGCCAGGAAGACGTTCCCTGAATAGAAGAACAGAGACAAGGCTACGGATGGTGCGTGTTACGAAAACCCAGAGGGAGGACAGCGTCGCGACGCCGATATTAGAAATGTCGCCGCAGCCTACATTACACGCTTACTTTCGCCCTTTCTTTCCCCCTTGGAATTTCAACCCCTTTCGCGCGCATGTAGCTTTAGCCTTGTGTGTCCAGGGGTTCACCGGATGAAAGAGTTCCGGTTGTTCTTATCGGAACTTGCCAGCATTGCTTATTAGCAAACTAAAGTACGAACATGATTTTTAAACGCAAGGAAAAATGTTGCATTTTTTAATTGCAAATAATTGTTGAAATTCAAAATAAAATATCTACGTGTAAATAAAAAATCATGATTCAAAGGTCAAGATCCGGTTGAATATGTCTGATTATTTTGGGGGAATGATCTACTTATCCTATATAAAACTTAGAAATTCCTGCGTATAGAGGTATTAGTAAATAAAGGGAAGACTTGAGAAACGCGCAAAGACGCCCGGCGTCATTCTCTTCGGTTAAGCCGAAGAAAGCGTAAGTACTGTAGGGAGAGAAGCTTTTTTGCTTAAATCCCATAGGGTCGTACAGAGTGTTGAGAACCGAAAAGGGTTCCAGCTATACGGTTCCAATTCCAGTTCCAGGCTAAGCCGATATGCATTCATTATAATAAGAAATGGAAAGCGGCGAGTGAAAAGTTTGAATGCGCCGCGGCTTATCAACTTCCTCTGAATTTTATATTATTTAAGAGAATTCTCTTCTTCACACTCCACTCCCACTCTCTGACGTTCACTCATTCACTTACTCTTTATATCGTCCTCTCCCTCGTTCTCTCTTTATCTCTCTCAGTTGTTCTCCATCAATGACTGGGGCGGGGGCTGGCCCTGCTGGAAAAGTTAGCTAAACTTTGTTCTTTCTGCCCAGTGTAAAAGCGAAGATGCATGGCATTTGAAGTTTCCTAAATGTCATTAGCATATTTATTTGTCGCTGAAAGTAGTTTAGCCACGAGTGAAGCCGATAAATAAAAGCTGATCTTTCGTATTGGATCTTCCTAAGGAAAAAGTTATATTATCCTGTATCACATAGGCTAGTCGTGGACTTACAAACGGACATTAGACGTTAATAAATAAATAATCTTTAATCCAACAGGTAGACGTATGCTAAATCGATGCCGTATACAACACGTCGTATATTAATAGTCTAGTATAAAAAATGATTAAACGACAGAAAAATGTTTATCTATCAAGGTGGTCCATAAATTTCACAACAATGGATTTGCCATTAACGACACATGATTGGAACATACGATCGAATTGGCTCGTAACTCAGAAAACGTTCCGACGTTTTATTAGCAATTCGCGTATACGTTAATGCTAATCGCAGCATGGCTATGCTAATCGGACATGATGTAAATACCATAAATGACGCATAAACGCTCGCATGTGGGCCACGAGTTGTGGCACGTTGTTTAGCGGGGCACGTAACACAGGGGCCGCTGTAGCCCCTTATCCATTTACCCTCTGTGACGTATCACGTTCAAGTAAAACTGATTGCGGTACGACAGGCGCCCTGAATTACACTCGCATAATTCTCAACGTTGATGTAGCCAGATAAGAAACGAGAGTCCAGTGATATGTTTCTGTATAAAAAGAATAATAGAAAGAAGTTGAAAATAAACAAATAAAATTAATTTATATAAACAACTAAAGTGAATACGTAGTCGGTACTTTTCGAATCTACCTTTGGGAGCTAGAGAAATCCGCACGGATGGACTTCACCCTATTTTTTTATAGCGCGTTAATTTCCAACCGCCGTCAGAGCACATCGAAATTCGGTATTTTTGCAATTACGCATGGATGAGCGCAACAGGCGGCTCTTCCCATAAGCTCTGGCTTTATAGAAACGTAGATCGTACCTCTACCATCATACACACGAATGCATACGTATTCCATCAGAGATAGAAGCGGCTATACTCTCTTTCTGACTTCCTCTCCTTCTTTCTTCGTCCCTCTCTTTTTCATGTATTTGCACTTACTCCCTCTTCGATCCAGTATCCTTATGTGTATCGCATTGCTATGATAGGCGAGTGTAACGCAAAAGCCGTTGTAGGCCTCAGGCCTGGAGCAACATAAGCATTCTGTTACGGCGGTCGACCAGGGAAAACAAGCGCCATGTTACCTCGAAAAACAAACTCGTCGTTCCAGAAAATTTAGTCGTGAAAAAAGCACCTGACGAATACAAGAGAAAGAGGTGACGGCATTAGAGTGGAAGAAGAAAGAGATATATGGGGGAACAATTTTTCCACGCATCAACGACTCGTATAAGCTTTCAGTTTAACAATCCTTATAATCAAAATAAATTTTTATCTATCTGTACATTGTATCGTTTATGGTATACTATACACAGGGACTTTTCACTTCGTGATAATAGAAGGTCGTGTGTCTTCTTTCTCTTCTTCTACTTTTTGCTGTATAATGTAAAAAATATTTTTCGCCAACAGAACCTGGTCAAACAGTCAAGATACAGGGTCATTCAATGCATAATGCATGCTTTAGATATTAGAAACGGGGCTTCGGTTATGTGGAGGTTCTCGTTGGTGGATTTATATATCTATATAAGGGCGCTTCTCAAAGTGAAGCTTCGTACGCTAGGGTGGGACTCACTCTTCTGGAAGAAAAGCGACTAAGCTAGCTTCTCAACGAACTTGACATCATATTTATTGCCTGGTCCTGAGAACTGCCAAAAAAGTATGTAATTTATTATTTACTTCAAATCGGAGACAGAGAACAGTATCGGTTGCGACGTGGTTTCACCTAGTTTCTTTATGATCTAGGTAGATGCTACAAGCATAGAAGATTTGTAGTAGAATAAATCTTTAACGAGAACTCGTGCATATAGTATTTATTTGCCTTACCAGACATTTTAAAGCTGTAACTTTTTAGAACTGATTTTTTTATTGAGGAAGGTTTCTACGAGTCTGGGACTATAGGACGTCGATTGATACAGCCCTGGAGATCTTGAATGGGGCCCACATACTTGAACCTCCTTACACGGGACCGTTGGTCTTCGTTTTAGCGGGTTAATGTTGTTGCTTTTATATTTTGCACTTTTTTCTTTTACATTTCCTTAAGTACAACGGTTTGCAGTGAGTCTATGTGTTAATACAGTTTTAGTGTATGTACATTTCTTAAACGGTAATTACCAGTTTCTGTGAATAAATTGAAAACATCTGTGTGTTTCTGGTAATAACCTCAACTGTACAATATTTAAATTGATATCTTGGCATTCTATAGGTATAAAGTAAGTTTAGGGTCATAACGAATTAAATCATTGGACATTTTTAGATGTTTGAATCTTAGAGTTATCATTTTTTTTCCTGTGTGTATTGATTAAATTTATGATACTGGTTGAATTGACAATTAACGTTATCGATAGGTTCTTAAATAGATTATTGTTTTTCCTGTTACAGTATGACAAACTTTATCTCAGAGTCACTAATGGAAGATCCAGTGCAACCAGAAAACTCAGAATGGAAGCGACCAGAGCAAGTGATGCAGTTGCATCGATTGAAGATGAAGAAACGAGCTTTACAAGCTCGAATGAACAAAACTAGTATAGGAAATACATCTTCATCAAGTTCTGATCCTTTTAGAAACTCCACTAGTTTAAATGGTACTTTCATTCCACAAAAAAGGAAAAATCCTTTCGTTAAATATGATCCAAATAAAAAGCCTAAAGAGATGGAATTGCCAGAACTAGAAACAAGTGGAGACTCGGTGCTATTCGAGTTACTACGATTAAAAAGACCAGAAAATGAGAAACCTTCAGAACCAGAAAACTCAACTCTCTCCTTTGCAAGTGTTTTAACTAAACTAGAAAACAAGGAACTTATCATCGAACCAGAAGTGCCTAAAGTGGAGCAATACATACCTATAGACTGGACGTTGAACACAAAAATGCGTTTTATGTCTCCTAAACCATTTCCATGGAATGGCAAGTTAAAAACTAGTGAAGAGGCATCAGGCACTACAGGATTTGTACGCTGTTTAGACATTGGAGAAAAAGAGACAACATTGGACACAACTCCAAATGCAAGGTTCATATTCGTACCATTTCTAGATACTATCTATTGAAATCTTGAAATAAATACTAATACAGTTAACTGAATATATAGTATCGATTGATCACAGTATAAATAAAAAATTCAATTTATACAGGTTTCATCAGTGCTGTTTAGTATGGCAACATCCATCCTTACCATGGCTGGAATTGTTCCCTCGTACTGCAGGAAAAGTAAGTGCGAGTCTTGCAAGCAATTCTGTTATAGCTAACAGTCAAATCATCAAGGATGCACTCTACAGAGAGTGGAGTGAGAGCTTTCGTTCTCTTTTTCATCTCTTACGAGCAAGACAGTGTCCATACTTCTATGTCTGCACCAATACTTTTACTGCACTTTTTCGCGCAGCCGGTATTTGTGGCTTGTCCGAAATTCATGCTTTATTGACGCCAACGACAAGGGGTTTTCGACAATCCTTAAAGCAAGAAGGTATAGCCTTATAAAGAATATTCTAAATTTTATCCATGTCCCACAAGATAAGAAAAATTTCAATGAAAATTCACATTTTGTTACAGATATCGAATTCACGATGCCCTTGACAAAAGACAATAAAAGACGATCTGACATCACAGATTCAGGTTGCGAGACTTTGGATTCCTTGGTATCTACGACAACTCTTTCCGTGAAAGAGGATGAAGACGAAGATGAGCCCGAAGAAAAATGGTTGCAGAGCTTAGGAGTAGAAGATTCTGAGATTCGTAAAATTAATTCTTCACAAGTATAAACTCACCGTCATCTCTCTTTTCGCCAAGATCCAATTCATCACCTATATAAATTAAACGTGGATACCTATTTATGTCTCAGGCTCGAATGGCCCTGGAAAAAGAAGCTGAAGTTGATAACTTAAAACAATCCTTAATATTTGTAAAAGGTGTCGAAGCTCAGGCACTTTTTAATTTCTTAATTAATTGCAAATCTGCAACTGCTACCACTGGTGCCCTGGCTGGCGTTCCTCCAACACTCTTATCACCCGTTGCATTTCACGGCGCTACGCTTAAGCCATTGAAGGTATAATTTTTTATCTATTTATTGTGCTTACATAATAAAGTAACTGTATCTTACATTCCTTTGCAGATTAAAGAGAGCATCGTACGAGTAGAAAAGGATAGATTTTATTCTATTGAAATACGAGGACCTATACTCCCGCACGTACTGCCGTCGTTATGTCACATGATGAAATCCAGTCAATTAGAAAAATTCTCTGTTAGCTGTGCCCAATTAAATACGACAGCGTCATTTTCATTGGCAGGTCATGGGAACGGTTAGTAATAGCTACTTCAAATATTCATTAAAGTAGACCATTTTACAATTTCATTTTTCTCTTTATTCAGGTGAGCAATCAGAATCAAAAGATGCCGAGAAAATGCAACAAAGTGTATTTGGCCAGGAAAATCTCAGTGATTGCGGCTTCAGCAACGAATTGTTATCACATTTCTGTCATCCAGATCCAAAACGCATTCAGAACCTTGAAAGTTTGAAATTCTCTAACGACGGTTACACTTGGTCCTGAATGATGACATCATTCAGCTTTATAATAGATAATTGACTACGTTTACACGGTGGTCTTATTCCTGTTTAGCTATTACTGATCCAATGGAATTGACAAACCACAGACATTTCAATTAGGAACATTTAGGATTAAGCCATTTTTTTTTTAAATGTGGACCCCGGCGATCGCCAGCGCCAGCCGCGCGCCGTCCGTACGGACCGCATAGGCCGCGAGTATTCAGCACTTAAAGGGTTAAAAATCAGTAATAACTAAACCGTAAAAGGTCACCGTGTAACGTAGTCATTGTGAACAGTACAGAAGTTAAACAGCTGAAAACTTCAGATGCGAACTCTAGGAAAGTCTTCGGCACGATGGAAGTTTGTTTGAAGAATTGAAAAGCTCGCGAGCATCTACCGTCGGTTATACAAATCTCTACTTTACCGACAAGAGATAAAATCTTATCAGGTGACGATACAATCTTTTACTTTTCTTTATATTTGGATTTATTCCCTTTACCAACTACCAAAGTAATCTAATTTTTCTTTATCGACAAATATTACAACAATATATACCCTTTTGACAAGGCACACTATATTACTCACAGATGCTTTGATTCGATTCTGAAGCGGGAACTTCAGACCGTTCAACGATAAATTACATAAAATAATCCATTGACAAAGTAACTTCATAGTTACCCATTGAGTTCACATTGACAAAGTTCAGCCATTGAACTTTATTGACGTATATAGTATGAAATTATTCTAGCCAGCATACTTCAATAAACTTATTGTCATCGTGATACTAAATTCCACTTCTCTTCTATGCATAGACAAATCTAGTCAAACATTTTTGAAGGTAATAGGTATTTAATGAGCCCGTATAGAAAATCAGTTATTGCCCGCAGGCGTTGACCTTCAAGAAGTTGTAGCAGGTGAGACAACAATTTTCCAAACGACATTCCTGAACCGCCGTGATTTCGTAAAGATTGCTTAACAATATCGTGATCAGTGATCGTATTAATAAGATATCGTAAACTATTTAATACAAAAGAAAGCAAATTATTTATTATCATGGGGTACAGATTTACCTGTCGTACATACTCAAACTAGTATTGTATTTATATAATATCAATTAAGTCTAAATGCCATAAGTATTTTAGAATAAAGACTGAAATCAAATCAATTTTTTATGTATTACAATATATTAACTTTATACTTCCACGTTCATTTTCCGCCCCTCTTCTGTTTCTAATTATTGATCAGCATCGTTTTCCCAAATCAAACAGATAAACGATGAGACTGATACGGGCCAGATGGAAAAATAAATTTTCTAGTGCGTCAGTGGTGACGGTATCATGCTTTAGAAGCGTTCTGGCCAATGTACACCGACAGGGGCTGATGTTGAACTACCCCTAAAAATAACGAATCGATATGCGCCCACTGGCCCCTAAATCAAGCCCGCGGTCAACGATGACCGAACTCTCACGAAATTCAGTCTGCGCAACCATGATGAATATCCAGGAACCCTCTTGGTGCTCAAAAGAAAATATAAAATGTCAAGTATCGTTACTGCAGGTTCCTGAAGTGTCAAGAACGTTAACGCTAAGCGACACGTTTCTCCACGTCAGAAAATCACCTAACGATCTTGAAAGTATGACAACATCCTCGAAGGAAATTCAAGTCTTCAACAGCCTCAGGCATCTTCAGGCAGGGACCAGTTTAGACTAATCTATGTACCAATTATAAAATCTCAACACCTTCATAAACAATGTTTTACATCAACACGAAACATTTGAAACAACAGTAAAATTTCTAAAGATTCCAAAACCACATTAAAAAAATTCACTTAACCTCCATAACAAAAGACAACACCTGCACCATAGATAAACCAAAATCTAAATCCCACAACCTAATAACCAAGCAATTTAATCAGAATAAACAAAAGCGTTTAACCAACATGAAGAAGGATTGACAGGATAAAAAATTATAAGAAATTTTCACGGGGATAAAATCAACCCCTGTCCGTGCATAGTGACGGTATCCAAACTGGCACAGGGGTGTAAAGGGGTGACGAATAAGGGTGTGTTTGAGAGAAGCAGAGCATCCAGCAGTAGTAGTAGCAGTATAAAGATAAGGGGTGCCAAGAGGGATCAGGAGGGTCTCGACTCCAGAGGAGTAAAGAAGGGTGAGATGGCGAGGGTGGCGAAGGGTAACAGCAAAACCAGGGCCGTATCAAAGTAGGGACTTTCGTAAAATCATATAGGGCGCAAAGTGCGTACAGTATTGGTGCGTTCCCGTTCCCTACGTCTCTACGCCCTCTTTCTATACCTATAACATACTCCAGCTCTACTATAATACTAAGCCTGGAAGCTCGCAGGGTTCGGAACTGAGCTCAGAGCCGAGTTCGACTCAGCGTGTGGGGTTGCCGCCCCCCCGTGGGGCTCGCTCGTCGCTTCGTAGCCTCTCCCGCGGCCCCCAGACCCCAGTACCCAGTCCCCCAGTGATATCAGTCGCGACTTGGCGAGGGAGCCACTACGTGCCCCTCGCGCTTTTACTTTCCTCAACGACGACGACAACGACGGCCACGACTGCTACGAGACTAAAACGTCAGCCACTTGATACGGGTGCCCTTTGACGGATGTTATCATAACCTACAACTGGTGCATATTTCATTGGAGGTTAAAAACTGTCTATTCATTTTATTCTCAATAATAACATAAGTGAAACTCTTATCTTAGTAATCATTATTCATACTCTGTCGGTACACTGTGTCTTCGTGTTCCTGGATATCACAGGTAGGTCCTCTCTCTTTCACTCTCTCTCTCTCTCTCTCTCTCTCCCTCTTTCTCTCACTCTCTCACTGCTTGTTAAGTATATAGAATATATACATAATCCAATACATACATTTCTACACGTGCACGTCGTATGACGCGTGAAAAGTTCGCCTAATTTTGTCCGGTGCCACAGGGAAGTATTAATAGACACCTAGTGAGGGTAATACATACACGGTCACTATGCCCGGAGTAAAGGGACACGCAGTATACATTATCTATCTATTCAGAGATACATTAGATCATAATACAGCGTGGGATATTAGATTCTTAAGTTCTTAATCAGTCGACTCGCAGTTCCTTATTATTAGAATCACGCACGTTACATCCTTTCGAGATACGTTCCTCCATGGATGTTGGATATTAGTACAGCCCATCACTGTCTATACTACGTTGAAGCTAACACACTGTCTTCCATTGAGGCTCATGAAAATACTTCATAAGTATTTCAGCCCAGACTTTTCAAGCACAAACTTTAATCGCATACAGTGCGCTCTGGGTATGCTTACGACAAGGCAAGCTGCCACTACTATATATAGTTTCAGAAAATGGAATGTTTCTCGCGTGTAAACGCATTCCGTTAGGCGTGGATTATGTAAGTTTCCTCCTCGTACCGTTCTGCGTACTGTTATTGATTTCGCTTTGTATTTCGGGGGACGATTGACTTCCTATTGGCTTCCTATTGGCTCTAGGGTTGGATTAGTGAAATTTGAGCAAGTAGACAGTCAATAAGTAAAATTAGATTATTTTAAATGGTGACGAAGAAACAATGTGGCTCTAGATGGTTCTGATATTTTCTAATGGGTTTAGGGATTTTTTCGTTTAATAAGGTTATGTACGTGTTTCAAAGAAAATTGGGAATTTTCCCATGAAAATTGTATACGCAATCTTGGTTGGGGGCTATGGACGTTGCATGGGGGCCACCAACAAATTATGGATCGGGCACGAAACCTCCCTCTGCGCATGACTATGTGGTCCCTGGTTCCCTGAGCCACACTTCATCCCCTTAGAGTTCCATGGCCACCCCCGTTTGAGTTTACAAACAGACATTTATGTCCCTATGTGCGTATACGTATTATGAGCATTATTAAGTTCCTATCCTGAAGAGAGGATTTATTATTTTTACAAGTATTTTAATGATCGTTAAGTTGCAGAGAAGTCTTTGTTATGATAATATTATGTGCTTTCTTAAATGTTTGGTTAATTCAATTCCATGGGTGTAGTGATACCGCGATTCAATTATTTGCCGGAAGTGATAGAGAAAATTCATTTGTTTTTGGACTAGTTGATATGTACCAGGTTATTTTGATAAACAAAAAAAAACAAAGTTGAATTACAGCAATATATTATCTTGCTTTTACAATCTTGGTGTAATTAGAGATCTTTCTTTTGATTTCAGAGCTTAATACAAGAATTAAGAATGGGGGAAAAAACCTTCAATCTCACCTGGAACAATCATCTGGCTAACCTCTCGGGACTTTTTGAGGGTCTGTATAAAAGTGGTTCTCTTACCGATACCACCCTGGCTTGTCAGGGTGGTATGTTGAGGGCGCACAGACTCGTCCTAGCCGCGTGCAGCCCTTATTTCGAGAGAGTCTTCAAGGAGCATTATGGCGAACAACCAATACTTATATTAAAAGGTTAGTATTGGAATTAAAAAAAAATGACATATCAAATTCCGAACCAAGTTATTCTTAATATACTTTACAACCCTTAGGAGTGGCTGTGGAAGAAATGGAATGTCTCCTGGACTTCATGTATAGGGGTTCGATAGACGTGGCGGAAGAGCATTTACCATCCCTGATAAAAACTGCAACGGATTTAGAAATTCGCGGTTTGTCCGCATCCCTCGACCATAGAAATGAGACTAATCATACCAACACGAGGGTAGACAACAGATCGCCAAAATGTCACATAGAAACTCGCGTTCACAAAATGGAATACAGTAGAAAAGTATCGTCAAACGATCCATACTTGTCCAAGCAAATTTTGTCTGGACCCATAGAGCATCAAGTCAAGGTAGAAGAAATCGAAGTAGAGGATGATCCAATGGTCATGGAAGGTCATGAAGATAATTTTGAAACTCCTCTACCACCGTCCGAAGAACAAATTGTAAGAATTGATGGAATTTCTGTAAATGAAAATTAGCATTTATTGCAAACTTCACTTTCTAATAGAGACATATACCACCGCCGATGTTCACGCGTGAGACCAGATTCAAAGGACAGAAACGCGTTTCCGTGGGTAAATCATCGAAGTCAAATGATCCAGAGACCAAGTCTAGGGATCGCAGCTCCTTCAGGGATACAAACCGCCCAGAATCCTTCGAGGATTCGATGGTGAGCACAGTCAAGCAAGAATCGACATACAGCAGCAATATTGATCCAACAGTACCAGCGATACAATTGAGCGAAGATATATTCAGAGAGGAGCGAGAGAGCTTGGTATAATTTTGGAAATTTATTTATACTTTTTTTTATCTAATAATACAAAAACAACCTGTTCGTAAGTTCGACCATTGATCAATAAAAAAAGAAATGAATGACCATCAGGCAATTTTACTTTCTAAGTAAAAAACAAAATATTAATTTTAATTATTCTGTTACAGGATTCACCAAGCTATCCAACCAGTGAGACAGTAAGAGCTTCCGGTACCAAAAGAAAATCTGATGGTACCAAAAAGGCTAGCAATTCCAGTACTGGTACCGGTTCTGAGTCTAGCAAAGAGACAAAGTTATTTTCTCAGACGGATAAGGCCCTGTACAAACCATTCTCTTGTGACCTTTGTACACTCGCCTTTACAAGAGCATCGCATTTGGCAAGACACAGACGAGTTCACACTGGCGAGCGACCATTTGCCTGCACGTTATGTCCACGTATGTTCGCCAGGCAAGATAAACTGAAACAGCACCTGGATTCTCATCTTCAATGGCCCAAGAGAAGGGCCTTGTCAAATGTCAGTAGTGGACATTCAGTAACAACTGGGACTGGAAAAGGGAAACGGGGAAGACCCCGAAAGGTAAGTCCCGTAGGATAGCTCAAAATGATGGAACTAGACTCGTAAGATTAAGCAGGAGTGGCCATTGATCGTTTGAGGTTTCCCTGGAACAATCGGCGATGGAAGAAATACTGAAGTTTGGTGAATTTAGCTCACTGCTGAACAAGTCGGAACCATCTGATTCGCCGTGCAAGAAGGATACAGGAACAGACTCAACGGATCCTGAACAGGAGCAAGAGCAAGATGAAGATGATTCTATGATGTTTCGAAATACGGATAACTATGGCTGCCAAGTGGAAAATGGTCAGAATATTATTTAAATAATGCTGAACAGTTATCGAAGTACATTCGTGGGTAATTTCTTCCGCTAAACATATTTTTCTATACGTCAAAATTACCTGATTTTTCAATTTTTCATTGGAACGTCACTCCGCGGAAGCGCAGGTGATACAGGAAGTGCGTTCCTATATTACTAAAGGCAAACACCACGATAACAGGATACTAATAACAGTAAAAAATGGCGGATATTTATACCTAAGAATTCGAATTACATATGGACACTAGAATGTATTATCCGATCGAGTAGACACCGCTATTCGTATTCTATTAATCAATTAACGGGGTAAAAATAGTTTAAAAGAAAATAATGAAGAAAGATGGGAAAAAAATAACTCGACCAAAGTTATGTTCTAGTTAAGACTGTATAAGCTTAGCTCGAGTGGGTAGAGCTTTAAAAAAAAATTGAAGAAATAGTTTCGGATATTTTGTAATATGCGATTGTAATACGTCAAGTACAAATGTCCAAATGTTATCATACTGGGGATTGGTTAAAAAGACAAATGAAAAAAGGAGAAATGGCTATTTGCAAAAAAATGTATACCGTATTCAATGAGAATGACGTATGTGTTTCGATGGACTGCGCGTGGATTATTTCTAATACGGAAAATTGTCTTCTGAAAAAAGACAGCATGCATATAGTATATTGAGTTTTGCAGTTACATGCGATTGGCGAATTCGCTTGGATATGAGTCCGCGTGATCGTTACGAATTTGGCCTTAATTATTCGCAAGGAAGAAAAAATACTTATACTCTTAGTTAACGGTCGGCTACTCGACTTAACGCTTAAGTTCGTTATTGTTGTACAAAACAGAGTTTTGTTTGTTGAATTATTGTTGTTTTATCGTTCGTATGCGGTACGTCCTTGACCGTGTGATTCATTAACACTTTAACGTAACGTGCAATCTTTTTTTTTTTTAGTAATAACAAACTTATCTAATTAATAAGACGGGGATTGAATATATTCAATGCCGTTCAAACTATGATTTACGTGCAATCCCGAGATTGGCAACAATGCCGATTTTCATATCGTACTTGTATATTGTGTAGTATGTGTAAATAAATTCACAAAACAAAATCACTCAAGCGTTTTGTATACCTAAACCACAGGAAAAAGAGCGAAGGAATTATTTTCAAAAACAAAAAAACATTCAATTTTGCACTCTGTGTAATGGCACGTATATTGACATACAAGATATCGTTACAAATATCCTTCAATCGTATATATATATTTTTTTTTTAATTTTTGGGCGAAAAGTTCGATTTTCAAACAAAAAAAGTTGTGAAAAAAATATCACAAATTCTTAACACCTACGTGCTATACATACTATTGCCATTGTGCATTCAGCGTTGCAGAACACTCTTATCAAACGAGAAAATAAATTCCAAAAAGGATGCGAAAAAAAGATAAATTTCATTATGACGTAATTTCATTGCGAGTGAGAATTAATTAAGTCCCTTAATTTTGTCGCTAGGATCGAACGTCGTGACAATTTTTTGATTGCTCATCCGATCGATTTTCGCATAGTTATTAATTATCCATTGATTATACTACACGCGAGGATCATTATTATTCATTTGCGTCTATATTAATTGCTATGCGACTATTAAGTACGCAGAATAATTACGACCCAGCGAAGACGTTAATACGTCATCAACTATACGCGACTGCAATATCGTTAATATATTAATACGCGTACTAATAACTAATTACTATACGACTATATTATAATTATAATTAACTATGTCACTGACCCATGAACACCAATAAATCGAGGAATCATCGGACAGCTTTGAAAATCATTCTGGTCGACGAGATGGTTGACGAGAATGAATTTCAGGTGAAAAACACGAAAAAATGAAAGAAAAGTTTGGGGCTCATTATCAAAAAACTGCCCGTTACTCCTCGCGATGATTAATTACTTTTTTTTTTCATTGTTCTACGTCAACCTCGCTCAGAGGATGATATACGGAATAGCAGCTTTACGTTACATATGACGTCATTTAGCTAATCTCTAGATTAATTCGAATAACCACAGCGATTAATATTACATTAATATACGTCTAGTACTTTTAGTATTGATTTGTTTAATTAACGAAGGAATATCAATCAAAAAATTGCTACGTACGGCTTCCATTCCCAGCGACGATAATTTTGAAACTCATTTTTCTCTCCACCTCGCGATGATAAAATTCATAATTTTTATCAGTTCCAAATTAATATACATTTCGAACTCCAAAGTTTTGTAATTCTGTTTTTTGACTTTGCTTTAACTATTTATCATTGACCGCACTTATTTTATAATTAACGATTTCTTATTATTCATAATCACCAGACATCGGAGTACCAACGAAACCATCGAGGTTCTAATAATCAATGATCACGATGACAATGATCAGTATCTCAATAATGATCCAGAATTATAGGTCAAAGGATCTACAACTTCCCGATCATTGATCTACTAATTGTAATCTTATCACTGCAGCCAATGCATCAAGTTGCATTATATTTCTTATTATTTCTCTCGTATCCTCTGCCTTGCTAATCCATAGCTCTATTTATATCAATCGAAACCACATATCCCAATAACAATGGTACAATAAATATTTTAGACATAAACAGCGAGATTTAGTATAACGCGACTATAGATATTAGTATAGTCGTATAGCATAATAATTATGTGCAACGACGCCCATTATTTTTTTAACTTTTCTTCACGTAGAGGCGCCTGCATTAACGCAACATATCTTACTCTCTTTTTCTTTTGTTTCTCTTTTTATATCTCTCTCACACTCTATATATGTGTATATATGTATAGAGTTATTCAGAAATATTGCATCAACTGAAGTTAGCCTCTCCACTTGATTTCTAATGATAAAGCCAACTTCAGTTGGTACGTTTTTACTGAATGACTCTGTAATATATCTATATATCATCATCTTAACGCCCATATAATAAGATACATAATGATTTGTATGTTTTTTCATGATTTTCTTACAGAAAATGTTACTTTATCCCCAAATCCCACTCTTTTTCGGATATTCTCAGTATTTATTATCGTCCTGTAACACGTGCCACGACACGTGCATCTCCTGCAGAGATTTTCACATGTGACAGAATGAAAAATATCACAACACTGGAATGACACGTGTCACTGCCACTACTTATTTCAACCAGCAAATGAATCTTAACGTCATAAGCTAAATGTTGAACATGAAACTCGCCACGAACCCCATATATAGATATTATTATAATTTTTAAACATTTTTGGAAAAAAATTAAATAATTAAGGACGGTGGCGATTTCCAAATTCGTGAAGTTTTACACGTATGTATTATAATATGTGCCAATAAAAAATCCAACGACCCACGTCCCTATTGAACATATCGATTACGCATATTGTCAACACTGATCGGTAGCTCTCGTAGATACACTAGAGAATGAGCAGCATTCTCATTGAAATTTATTTTTCTTATATTTCATGATATCAATTTTCTTTCATTTTTTTCATCATTCATATTTTGCGTGTATAATTTTTGTTCTTTTCATTTTTTTTTCTCTGGTATTAGTATTATTTTTTTCTATTTTTTTTCGACTCTAACTATTCCTCTCACTCTATCGAAACAGAAGCCATTCGGGAGATAACCATCCAACGGAAGATACAGATTCTCAATAGTGAAAAGTTACGATTGTACAGCGAGCAAGAGAATCGAGCGTCGCGACGCCATTGGGTCCCTGGTAAAATCACAAGTCTTCAGTCGATTTTACACAGAGACTCTATTCAGCCGGACGCTCATCTAATAAGCTGTAATCAAGCATATCTCGAATGCTCTTATTTATTTACGTCTAATTATATAACTGCTACGAAGACAGAGGTACTTTACGCGCATGCGCAACGCCATAATGACCGCGCCATTTAAACAAGGACACAACATGGCCATTCTCTAATACAGAATAATGAGAGCACACGTGGCGCGCACATTTTGATGGAAACCATTTTTACACATAAATCGGCAGTCTCGTATCCATCAATAAATATCTTTTTGTAGTTTTTCCATTCTTACATTTTTTCCATTTCTTCCATGTGTTATTATTCGGGCAGCGATTACGAGACTTTTTTATTTTATCATTCTTCACCTCGAAGTGTCGACCCTGTCTTCGTCACAACCATATCTGCAAGACAAAGTGCACAATTTTATTTATTAGACATTACATTTTTATATAAAGATAGACATCCCAGCAAACACAAGAGTGACCCAGTGCTCAACCGTTACTTGTCCGTCGGTAGGTGCGGCGAGTCAGTAAGGGCCGGTCACTAACACCTTATGTGTTTATTGGGATGAGTCGGTAAAGAATTTTCGAAAACTTTTTTTACCTCCTCACTATTGACTACTAGTCAAACTCTTTCTCCACTCGTTTGACTTTGCTCCAGATTTTGATTTTGACTTTGATTTTCACGTTCGCGTTCACGTTCGCGTTCACGCTCACGTTCCTTTTCCTTCTCTGCTTTTCGTTCCCGAAGTTCCATTCTTCGTGCGCGATGCAAAC
Source organism: Hartigia nigra (assembly GCA_031001745.1). Taxonomy (NCBI): domain Eukaryota; kingdom Metazoa; phylum Arthropoda; class Insecta; order Hymenoptera; family Cephidae; genus Hartigia; species Hartigia nigra. The sequence goes on along the minus strand of JARPRG010000357.1, from coordinate 101,063 downwards.
TTCCAGATGGAAACGTCGAATCTTCGACGGCCGCCGCTGCGGCGGCGGTGGCGCCACGTTCCACCGCGCTTTTCAAAATGAAACTCGCTGTTGAACTCTTGGCTATTGGACTTTGGGCTGCTGAGGGATGGCTATATCCATGGCCATGAGTACTGAAGTAACCACCCATTTTAGGTTTTATGTGTCTGTTGTGCATCTCCATGTGAACGATTTTCATGAACTCTATTTGAGCGGCAAGTTTTTGAATCTCCTCCTACGTAAAAAATTGTTTGTTATTTTGTATCCTTATTTTTAAGTAATATCATAGTGTTGACAAACAATAATGTCAGTACCTTTAATTCTTCATTTTCCTGATAGAAGTCGGTAGTCTCTTCCGGTACCAAACCTATACCGTTTAATGAAAAACTTGCTGTGACTCCTCGAGCTCTCGCACGACTATCCCATTGATCACCTTGACCTTTCAGTACACGGATAACCTTAAGAAATTTTTTGAAGTTCAAATCAATAAAAACCGAGATGCATAAAATTGTATTATTAAATTAAGGTAGTCCTTCGTCAGCATCTAATCAAAGGGCAGTCCATCTTGAGATAATTCATAATAAAACATTACAGCAATCCAATAATAATAACAATACAAAAATGATATAATGCGTATGAATTAATCATATTTAATTATTTACTAATTTTTTTAATTTCATGACCGGCAATGCTGCTTGACCCGATTTTTTCGTCCAACTAGCCATTCTGACCAACAAACAGATACTCATTACTTATTTAACTTCAGATATCAGAATAAAATATTCGGTAAGTGCTTCTTTTTTCAAAGTATCTATAGATACCTCGCTGTTCGAAATATTTTAGCATATTGATTATCTATACATCTAATCGCTAAGTACATTAACCCCTTGCCTTATGAATCGAGCGACGATCGTTTGTGCCATTTTCGATGAAACAAAGACATTATCGTGTCTTCACGTATCAAAGTCATCACGTGTCTAATACGAGGTTCTCATTTTCGGCACAGAAGTAGGATCACGTCTCCCACACGTTGTTTTAAGGCAAAGAGGTTAAAAACGTGGTCGTGGCGATTTTCCCATAAGAAACTACGTTGAAACTCTTGACTTTTGATATCATTCATTTCATATAAAATGCAGGCAACTTTACCTGTTTTTTTTTTCGTACAAATATCCCGTATATACAACATATATCAAATTTAAGTAGCCAATCTAATACTCATTCTGATGAATGGACTAGTTTAATTTACAGAAAATCTCAAAATCAACACCGTAAAATTCTCTATTACAAAGGGACGTACCTTGGGTCCAAAGACGAGAAATACTGTAACTGAAGTGGAAAGCTGCGTACGAAGGAAACCCAGCAAATATTTAATATCCGGTCCAGCTTGGGGAAATATGAAGAGACTACGGAAATGAGAAGAGACGTATTACGTCAGACTTTTATAACTCATTGGCCCAATATTCAATATAATAAAATTAACAGAGTCAGTAATAAAATCAATTAAACCATTTAATTGTAACACTTACTGAATGGCTATCATTGTCGTGTTGACCAAAGCGATATTATAAATTGCGTAGCTGATAAGACGTGCCTCGTTAAAGAGACTTTCAGCATTTCGTACGTTATAGCAAACCTTTATACCCCAGGCAAGAAAGAGGATTTCACCTGTATAAATAAAAGAAGGAAGAAAAAAAAATAATATCTTAAAGGTATAAAACTTCCGAAATATCAATCGGTGATTATTTCAATATATCTATACCACAAATATGAATTAATTAATTAAATACAATTAAATTTACCTATTGCCAGACTATGATCCCACCAATTATATGAGCACTGATAAAACTTCAAACCGTGACTATCATCGATGACTTCTGCAAATGGCGGTGAACTCAGCGTCCATGTGCCTAAGTAGATTAGCATCACCAACAGAATGGGAAACATCCATTGTAACAACTGCTTATCAGTGAGCTTGACCTTGTGAGCACTTTTAACACGATAAGTTAACGACACCCTAGAAGTTAAAAAAAAAGGATATAACCTATGAAATTGTTTAATTACATACTTTTCTTGATCACGTTAATGAGGCCTTCGTTAAAAAATTTGCATAGTTGCGCTTATTAGTATCAGGAATACATAAAAAGGATATTAATATTCATCTGAACAACTCAACATATGTGTTTCTCCTCGCAGGAAATGGTCATTATTCGGGAATTTTTTGCAATCAAAGTATTGATCGAAATGGATACATTTTTTTCATTCAAAGCTACATGATTGAATTTTACGAAAACAAATTTTTGGAAAAATAATAATATTTTGAGATATAAAATATGCGTTGTAGCGTATTTTTTTGCGAAATGAAAACGGTGGACTCGTTCAATTCGTCCGAAAGAAAAATATAGGAATTCTTGTTATGATTTGTAGTAGCGATAATTCTTTAGTCACGAGCACGACTTTAGAAATTCCAAAAATTTTGGAAATGCGAGGAATTAAAAGAAAAATCAACTTTTTGGACTAACAAAGCAGTGCATTTTTTATTTTTATTATAAAATGGTTGAACTTTAATAAAAAAGCTCTCCTGACCCAAGACAGAGTGTTATAGTGGATGTTGATTTCCAATTTCAAGTCGATCAAATAAAAAGTTAAGGAGTTAGAATGCTCACCATTTCAAAAAATACTCTTTTGAGATAAACGTATTGAAAAGTTTTAATACGTCTATTCGAATGCACTGGAGAGTTACTTACGGAGCTCAAATTGCTTTCTGCGGCTCAAATTATTTTTCTCAAACGGCTGTAACTGACAGCAATTTGAATGTTGATTTCTACTTTCTTTTAAAGTATTATGAAAAAATTTACTTTTGAAAATATGTAAAAGAAAATGATATTTTTAAAACATATGAAACACAAGAAACATATGACCCTTTAAAGCCACAGGCAAATCCGAATGTTCAAACGCGATGTGTTCTTTGAAATGTGTTTGTAACTTAAATGTTCGGCGGTACATTTTTCTCCATGAGATATATTATTGAATTTGTTAATGCATTTTTAAAATAAATTAACTTTATACAAGAATAGTAAAAATGCAATAGGAAATCACTGTGCTAAATATTTTTGGTCCTGCATCATAAATTATCGACGAACTTCGCGCGTTGGAAAACATTCGTAAACGCAGGATTTTGTGTTAGTTAAATGAATTGAGAGTCGCCATTTATTGATACGTGCAATATCCGTAAGTACGAATCGTTCGATTCCCAATAGTTCGTAAATAGAGGTTTGTTTGCACATTTATATCCTTGAATATATAATATCAGAGTCCTGCTCATTATAGCTCGGATATTCAAAATCCCAAATCCATAAATAATTGAAATTCAAAAGATAAAATTGAATGTACATAGCTAAGGACTATCCATTCATTATCTGGTAATATAATATTACAGCCAGAAATCCTTACCGCCAAGTCTTCATTAGCAGTGCCGTGTAAGAGATACAGAATCCCAGATGCCTGGTCCATTTTGTAGCGATGCAGGAATACATGTCAAGAACCGGAAATATCGCAGCCATCTATAATAAAGCAGTCATACCCCATTACGTCACACATATGTGTTACAATACTAAAAAGCAGTATCACTTACTTCAAGGTACATTATAGCGCAGCCTAGTAACGTGATCGACAGGAAAATAGGAGATGCCACTTTGAAAACCTTCAACTTCCGGTGCTGATACATATAGGCTACCAAGACAACAGTACTGAAGGCGCAGAATACAGAAAAGGCTAGTAAGGCAATCCTACAAATTATGATAAACAATATAAATTAATTGTACAATAAACAAGTAAAGTTTTATTAAATTCTTAGAACTTACCTGAAGGGCCAATTGTAAGTCGCCAGGCATGGTTCTGGACCCTTGCACCGTGCGCACCCTGGTGCGCATCGTAGACAACGGAAAACACGTTGATAAAGATCACTTTTATTTTCCTGCATTTCTTTCCATGCGGCTGAAATTATTATTCAACATTTTTATAAGATTTGCCATCTCTTATCAGAGTCAATCGAAGTTATGGATTATTATTACCTTCCACTAAGATCCCATCGAATCCGGTTGGCTGATGGATAACTGTATAGAAACCTTGTCGACATTTACATACGTAGGCACCCTTAGCCCATCCAGCACCTATTCCATTTTCATTCGTTCTACTACTTGGTGGTTGGTACTCGCACTGGAATTATTGGTTGATTTAATTCGAGGCAAATTGAAACGTCGATTGGATCATCTTGCAATAATTGGTTTCATTAGGGTTCAACGTGGGAAGGAAGGGAATGTGCATTGCACGGTTCGTTTCCCCTATCTCATCGAATTCGGAGTGTTCCAGGATTAAATGAAGGATCAATCAGACTGGATGTGACGAGAATAAACATGAAATTGCATATTAAATATAAACGAGGGGAAATAAGGAAATAAAATTAAACGACTTTTTCGGTGAAATGTTACTTTTACTTTTACTGCGATTTTTCGGATATTTTATTACTGTATACTTATTTATGTTTTTTTTTGTCATAATCAATAATCAATCAGTCTTTTCAAGTGGTCAGCTAAACGTCCAGTGTCAACAATGATAAATTTGATCTTTGCCCAGATACTGAGATAACTATTAAGATTTTGATGGATCTTTTCTCGATGATTCATCGCTCTGATAACATATTTAATGTTAATAAAATGTAATATGATTTTGGCTAATTCTTCAATGAATTATTTAACGTAGTGTCGTGCAAAATCATTTTTCGATCGAATTTTTTAAAATTTTTACTGGATAAATAGAATCGCGATATCTAACCATTCGTCAAATTTTAAGAAGATTTATCGTTTTAAACTCCAGATAATTATCATCAAAGTTTTTTTTAACTTTAGTAACTAAACGCTTCGACAGATTTTGATAAAAAACAAACTACCAACAGTAGAGGGCTATTATTTGAATATTAAAAAAAAAATCAAACTGGTTGACCGTTTTGCATTCAAAATACAACCACGTTAAGCATTGAATTTTAGCAAAAATGTGTTTGTATAGTTAGCTGTATAACAATGAATGCGCAACAAAGTCACTTAGGACAATATTTCATAGTATGCGTGTGTCCTCACAGACGGCTCTTCTATGTGTAACAGCGTTTCGATTATTATAGACTCAGTGTACAGTTCTCTGCACATAACCTTAAACTCTTGGGACATTTTACTATGTATTAGAAGCATAACTTTTTGATAATACTGTATGGCGACAAATACCTTAAATACATAATAATAATTAGGAAATCTTGATAAATTTTATAACGCATAAACGAATTCTGTATTTTTCATTTAAAAGCAGTTAAATTCATCCCATAATCAAAATAATGACGAATATATTATTGTTGCAAAGAAATTATCAACTTTTCTCATAATAGTTCTTTATATTCATGACCTTAAGGATATAAAAATTCACGTAAGGTAACGTACCTATGCGAAAATCAACATGCTAATGATATTCACTTTGTCCACAATTATTACGTGAATTAATAGAAAATTTTTAGCGCGTAATTTAACGTATTTAGGAAAGATATGATGCCCCAAGAAAATCAATGAAATTACATTACATTTTCAACAGTTCAATTGCCAAATAGGATTTAATGATATTATAGTTTTCTCTTGTTAACATCTTCAAAGCACTCGAAAATTGATGTTATCAAAAAATAAATGCCATAGATAAATTTACCTTCGTGGTATCATTGTCACACTTGTGAGTCCCTTTGAAAGATGCTATTTGATTATCTAGAGATGAGCTCTCACTAGATAATCCTGAATCACATTGATTCACTTCCAATCCGCTGATGTCCACGTCCATGCTCAAAAATTCTCGTATCCTAAAACAAATGATGAAAATAGCATAAGAATCAAAGAACTTTAAATAATAATATACAAAAAAATAAGAAATTCTCTTTTTTTTTTAACTTTAACTCTGAAAAATTATAAAATACGTGACTATACTTTTAGGGTGAAAGAGGTAAAGTTTTGTTAATGCCTATCTTCCCGTATCACATGAATATTCATCCTTAACTTCACATGGTTACCGTGAATGTTCGTAATGTCGAAAGTAGAGAATTTCATACAGGCTAAAGTTTTCGGATGCTATCACACAGTGCTTTAAAGGGGCGAGTACGTTGAGTAGTACAGCTGACGTTACATTCCTATTTAAATGTATACAGAGAACGCTGGGAAAATTTATAATTCCAATATTTTCCAAAGTTGAACGTTAAAGCAAAGAAAAATAGATTTGCACGGTATTTTCTGACGAAACGTGACACTCACGTAATGCAAACAAATTTCCACACGAATGAAGTTGTGTGCGTAAATGTTCTTTAAAAAAATTCCAATAAAAAATAAAACTAAAAAAAGATTTTCAGGTTAAATCCATTAGGTCGTGTACTCGTGGTAAAATAAATTTATGGAAATTTGACTAAACAAATATTTCCTAACGTATTGAACATGATACTGCATACATTACGATGGTAATGATAATGTTACTTAAGGGGTTTACCCACTTTAGAAATTTCCAAAAATCGATTTTTTGTTGTTGCATTTTTCTAAAGTATATATATGGTATATCTGAAAATATCATACTAAAATTTCATGAAGATCGGAGCAGTCTAAGTGCACTTTTAGGCGCTGTTTAATTAGCAACCTGCCATTGTACACTTGAGCAGCTGCTAGTGTACTGATGGCTTGAGCTGCCTTTGTACACTTGAGCCTTTTTATGATCCCTTATTCTTCGAATGGAACCGTTACACACGACGTTCTCTCATCATCAGTCGAGTCTAAAATTTTGAACCGTCAACATTTCTGTGCTCGTGATTTCCAAAATGGACAAGAAATCTGGGCAACAAAGTTTCTCATGAAGACATCCAGCTTCGAAGCCTAAGAAGCGAAAGTTTCATGGAGTGTCTCCACATGCCCATGAGGCAAATACAAGTCATGCTACTGCAGCTGCAGAGAAGCTGAAAAACTCGAAAGATACGAGTTTCGACGTTCATATAGATTGTAACTTCAGGTTACACTATTATTAACTTCTTCCTGGTTTTTTCTACGTTGCAAGAGTTATTGAAATGTAAAGTGTGCATAAAGGATGTGTCATTCAGCAAATATGGACAGCGAGGACTCGGGTTTAAACTTTGTGTTACGTGTGAGTCCGGAGAACAGTTCATAAATTCGTGTCCACTAATTGCGATTGGTTATGAGATCAATCAATGAAGGATTAGAGCCAGTTCTGAAGATTTTAGAGGTAATGGGCGTCAAAATCGAACCGATGGCCGCACAGTTCGTCGCTGAACGTGACAGAGAACGAATACGAGTTGCGAATCGCCGTAGCACTGATGCCT
>JARPRG010000357.1:70411-81713 GCA_031001745.1 Hartigia nigra | reverse complement strand
AACGTACGTAGAGGTCACACAAATTTTGACGTAGGGCGTCGAAATGCTATAAACATTTTTTATGTATTTTCTTACTTTTTTAAACTTTCATCGATTTCATTGATTTTTCCTTATAATATCACCACTTCACGCTGCAATCAAGAGAAAATGAAGTGGCACGTGAAGTCTGTCTCAAAAGTAGACTTGCACTCATTATATAAAGTACTGGATACTTTACATCCACAAAGTACTAAGAGTTGAACTCACGATGGATATAAATATAGCACCATTTCGTGAAATGGCTCGACTAGTAGTACATAGTCTGTTTTTGTAAAGTGTGATGCGACTGTCTCGAGAACTCGTGTCACTTCACACATGTCAAGATGACATGAAGAATCTGATGGCCTATAAAGGTCAAATTCAATTTTGAGAAAAATTTATTAATTTGTTTTAACTTCCCTCTAGTTGTTATGACTATTCTATAACGCATTCATTGCCTTCGAGTCGAATAATAATTATCGCAAATATACTATAGGTGACTATAGGTGGTCACGCTATTTATAAACTGTGTATTACATAACAATGATATATACATTCTTGATACTATACATAATAAGTTTATGAAATTTTGTTACTAAAATTGCCACATTATTATAGTTTCAATAAATCACGTTAACCGTGTCTTCGTTAAACATACTAAATAGCAAGAAACATCTTGAAAATGTCTTCACGGAAACTTCAGGATTGATATGCTACTTGAGAATAAATCACTAGGTACATAAGGTACTTGGAAAAATTTTACGTCAGACTGTACAATCCGAATAATAGAATTTCTTAAAATGGCGAAGCAAGAAGATGTACAAGGCAGTAAATAAGAAAGGGGATGACTTGGACCCGCTATTAGAAACGACCCTGTTCAAACTCTTGAGCCTTAATACGTAAAATACTTTTTTTTTTCTCGTGGACGCCACCTTCCGGTTCCCAATAACACTCTTTTTCTCGCTCCTCCATCCTGCAACAAGCAACCTCACCAATTGCTCTGACTTATACTATTTTTCTTCTTCATCCTCTTTTTCCAGTTTTCTCCATTTTCTTTTGAACCATGAGTCTCTTCTTTTTACTCGATTAGAATGACTTAGAATTAGATCGACCGTGTCGGATATTACTTGTTTAGGAACACCGGCACGCCTAAGAACACGGTAAACATACTTGCAAGATGATTAAGTAAAAAGTATCCTTAGACCTTCAACAAACAGAAGACATAATCGATCCTTCAACACCTTTATTATCATGTGCAATTTAATAATATCTTTAAAAAACAGTAGAGTCTAGATGAAAGCAAAATTATCATTCAGCATCCATAACTATTCTTTATTGAACTGATTAGCTTGTCCGATAAGAGGAATGATTAATCCGAAATATATAAAGATTTGACCTGTCACGATCTTACCTATGAGTAAAAAATACTTTCGCAAAAGGTCAAAGGTCACTGTGTATTAGATTATTTCTACGGGATGAAATCGCTTTACGGATCGATTAAAATATCCTTATTATATAATAAAAATATACTATTTGTGATATATTCTTGTTTTAATATTATATTGATATTAAAATATTATATCGTAATACCATTACCATTGGTATATTTCCTCGAGTCGATTTTCATGCATGATATCTCAGGCAAACGATCCAAATGCTGACGTACGAAAGAATTAGTATTACCTAAATTCGTGTGGAATTTCATGATATTTTCTACAATTAATGTGAAATGAAAACATCGATGAAATATATATAGGTCTTTGTAAAAAAAAAATGGTAGACTAAAGGTAAATTTAAAAATACCCTAAGCAGATCACAAGAGTTGCATGACGCCCTTTTGAAAACTCCTTTGTTGATTTATCCCAGTTTATAAAATATGCCTGCCTACGATACCTCGGTGGCTTAATGTTGTTTTTTACCCAATATATAAATATACTACAGCGTGTCATCATTTTTTTATAATCCAAGATCAGTATCGAAATTATTGTAATTTACATTTAGAAAATACTTTATACTCTCGCTAAATAAACAAATATTTACAGCTTAGCATAGACAACGTTAAAATAACCAATTTATACTATTATAATTCTATTATAACGCTTATACCTCTTTTACTGCTTACATAATTAATAAGAGTTATGTAAATCGTCAGTAAATCGCGCTCTATTAAACGAAGCTCAATATCTAGTACAGACGGAAGGTTAAAATCGATTGAGCTGCGAAGCAGCACTAGATGGAAGCAGAACAGAAGCGTGCATTAAAAATGTAATAAATTGATAACTCAAGTAAAATCGAAATAGAGAATCGGATCAAGAAAATTGCTATAACAGTTAATCAGATATAACTTACTCGCAGGTGCTCATGGGATATTTTTTGAAAAGCATCTTCCACGGCTTTCAGATAAAATGAAAATCATTTCGCCCGATTTCCTCGAGAACACTACAGCTCTATTTGCACGTAAATAAAGGATGACAGTTTTTGGCACAGTCTCACTCTACATAATGCTTATCAAAGAGAAATGTAACAACAAAGCGTCTAAGTCACAGGGGTTGAATCGTCCCTGACGATGGCTCGTTCGTGACTGCTTAAAACCCACTCAGCTGTGTGGCTGGGGCTGGAGCGTGCGCTCTACACCGAAATCAAACTTTACTTTGTGAGATATTTATTATCGTACGTATCCCTTCTGTTAACGTGTGTCACGAGCCCAAAGAGAGAAAGACGAATTAGACGAAGACATTATAGAAAAGCCCTATAGAAATATAAATAGAGCACCATTAATTATCAACTAATAATACTTAAACCTGTGAAGTAAACAACTGTCTAAAAGAGAATCGAATAAAACGATTAAAATCAAATAAAAAAGTTATATTCGTAATTTCAAACGAACAGTAGTAAAGTACGATAATAACGGATAGTATTGATGGAATCAAAATTAATTGGATCAATTATAGTCATAATTCTGTAAAATATTTGTTCATTTAACGTTCTTTTGAATCACGGGCAAGGGGAATATTGGAAAACTTTTTAGGCAACTGGGTATTACGTGAAGGTAAATACGAGATCACGTTATCTGGAACTTTAAAGTGAAAACTTTTTTTTTTTTTTTATAATAATCGACAGAGAGCTTGAACTTTTTTTGAATTTCGATAATGGAATAGTTACGTCATCAGGATTATACCAACAGCTGTACCCGTGTCATTTATTCTCCTATCTTTTTGGCATCGGACAAAGCTCTGCCATGACTCGAGCCATTATTCTAGCTGAACGACACGAAAGCTTATTAACTCTATTGCATCGGAAATAGCATGTTGGTCCAGTTGAACTGTTTGACTTTCCCCCGAGATATCTACTCTCATCTTCTATCTGCTGCTCTATAATTGTCCGTACTCTAGCGTCGAGATGCACGAAGCTTCGTGAGCTTTCGTCTTGAAGCTTCTCGAACCGAATCAACGCCTCGACTCCTCACGCTACTCTGTATATTTATGTACACAGCTTCTTCGATCCTCCATGCTGTAGGCTTCGATCAACGATCCAATAGATCTCAGTCAGTCGCCAGAAAGGCGTACAGAGTCACAGTTGCCACTGATTGGTTAACTTTGCAAACTTCATTTTTAAGATCAAATACATTTATTTTTTTTCACAAATTTTTCGTATAGTGAGTAAAAAAATGCAATACTGTGTGCACGAAGTGTTTCGAAGCTTTTTTTTTTAAGTGTCACGTTTAAAATATATTTTATAGGATCGGAATATATTTTAGCCAATTACAATATATTTTGTCAAATATATTAATATTTTTGCTATTCATAGATCAGGCTATGTTTAATTATATTTCCTGTGGCCTTAATTACATTTGAACGGCTCAAGTTTCTGGTGCTTGACATAAGTATTTTTAAAGACAATTTATTATAATATCTTTATATAAAAAATTATCAAGAATCTTTATTGTATGGATATACAATTTTGCTCCGTCAGATTTTATTCCGGGAGGACAATTTACGGTAAATTAATCTTATTATGCGGTCCTTATTTTCTCAGGTCATTTGATTCGCTTTCAACATTATGGCGGTAGACATAAAGTTGTCAAAGTTCGATAATACCCCATGGGGATTTCGTTTATCCGGCGGAGTGGATTTCACGCACCCTCTTACAGTTGTCAGGGTGAGTGACACTTTTTAGATAAATGATTATAGTCAGCTACCATTGTATCTATTCATTTTCTTTTTATACGTAAATATAAATATATCTCAAGCTAAGTTCCAGGACATTTTAACTATACGTATTGACAAGTTCTGGGACTTTTAGTAAATTTCAGGAGAGCATTGGAACTTCAATATGTTTAACCGTAAGTTCTAGGACTATAAAGCGGCACGCCACACCGAATTTAACAAAACATTTTTCACTTTTATAGAAGTCAGTACCCATAAGCCCTCGGAGTTACGATGGACGGGTCTTTCTCGTATTATTAAAAATGACTCAGCCTTTTTGAAACTTTCTTAAATAATACCTTAAACTCAAAGAAGCATGTTATACAAATTTTGAGAAGCTTCATTACACAATTCAAAAGTTATTAACTGTCTCGCAATATCGTTTTGGCACGAGGTTAAATGGAATTGATACGAAATCTAATATTACTCAGTAAAAATCCAGTCTAAGAAAGACTCATGCAATTTGTAAACTAGAACAGTAATTGAAATATTTATTTCTCAAACAATTCAATTGAAAAAAACATTTCGATTCACTAAATAGTTCTCGAGATATTTTTAATTAAATTTAGCAAACTGTCGTTTTTTTTTATATCCGTGAATCCAAGATTAATTTTTTCAAGTCATTTTTTATATTTAATTTATTATTTTTAGACTTTACTGTAAACAATGCATTTTTTAAATATTGAAGAAAATACGAAATTGTTATAATAAAAGCATTTCAGCATTTGTCAAAAATATATTTATTTTCAGAAAAATGAAGACTCTCTCTTCATTATACTAAGAGTACTTTTCCTCCAGAGTACTTTTCCATTTTAGCTAACTTTTGTCTGGAACTATGTATGTACGTGAAATATCCTTAATTAATTCTTTGTTTGATTAAATTAGTTTAAAACTGCAAAGCTAAGCAACAAGGGCTGAGTATTTTAAATAAATATATTATCCTACCATTGTGAGTACCGCTTTATGGTACGATGCGTTAAAACTTCACATTTTATACGTATATTGTATATACCCCCACCTACTTCCATCCTTTGATTCAACCTCAATCCTCACTCACAATGACTCAAATGTGACTCAAAATCTTTATCGGAACAAGAAATCCCATAAGTTTCTGAATGGTCTTCGCTATTTATTCCACGTCGATCTTGTTATCACGAAAATTCCCTATAAATATTAAGATCCATTCCATTGGTGTTCGTGAAAGAACTAATTTTTACTCTGCTAAATCGACAAAAAAAATTCCAATAAATCTTGCATATAGATAACGATACAATAAATATTTATTCGAATTTCTATAAGTTATAGATTTTTATATCGATCTAAAGGCACGTCCTCATTTTCATTAACAGTAGTCGAACCAGAAAATGAAGAAGAAAGAAGCAAACTAATTTTGCAGGAAACACGCAACCATCCCATTTCATGGAAAGATCGTGAGGGCTGTACAATTTTTATTTTTCCTTCCAATCTTTTTTTTCCCGCCCCTGCCACTTTTCGACCTCCATTTTCCATCCTCCACACACTGCTGCCACACGTCATCCGGAAGTAAGTTTCCCGATAATACACGAAGCGTCCATGCTGGTCTCGTCCTCGTTTCCGTCGATACGAATCTCGCGGTTCACCCAGATAGATATTGGATTCGAGATTAAATCGAATGGAAGTAAATTAATATTTTCATATAAAACCAGGACATATAACTGAGGTCGATTTTGTTACAATTATATTTACCAGTCATTACGATCCGATAACGATCAGAGTCAGTAGTACCTAATGATAAAAATAAAAAAAAAAGTTTATTGAAAAACTCCAATAGATTTTTTCTTCTTGTCCACCAGGTGGCACGAGGAGGTCTGGCCGACGAAGCGGGTCTTCAACCAGGTGATGTGCTCATACGATTAAACGGACTTCCACTTCACGAAATGACGCATGCCCAGGCTCATGATAAACTGGTGAATGCCGGTAACAATTTTGTACTATCAGTCGTACGAAATCATTTGAATCATCGGATGGCTCATCAACAGTGATGATTTATCATAATTTTTTATATATTCAAATGTTCTTTTTTCATTCTTACAAATATATAAGCTCATTCAGGAGTATTGTACCGTCTGAAAGTGGTTGTTGTACCATACAAATATTAAATGGACGTGCAAACTTCAGTTAGGACAATATTTCCCGTATCACAAAGTATCATTTGAAGTTACCACTTGATTCTTATGATGAAACCATATTCAGGAGATCCATTTGGACTGAATAACCCTATATATAAGATTTGAATCTTTCTAACGAAAAATGCACTCGTATTGCTTCCGTAACTGTTTCTATATCTACATATGTATCGATATATCTATATATACAAATATATATACATATATATTTACAAGCTACACGAATTCGTCTGAAGTAACTATAGCAGCTGGTACCGTGCCAGCCACCTGTTTCCCGAGGATTGGTACTTCTCTTTACGATCTTTTATCTCTAACCTACTATAATCTCTTAGTCATTATTATCTTTAATATCATCCCCAATATATCTCGTGTATCAATCGCTTAACATTTATAGGTCAATATTTAATATAATAGGTAAACCTAAATATTGTCGTAGCTGATAAGAATTATCTAAGTCATATGGTAAAAACTGAAAAGGCAATATGGTATAATAACGCTACTATTGACGATATGAGAAATTTCCATAAACGCCATAGAAATTTTTACCGGACCAATATGGTTATTTATCTTAAAACGCGGAATGACGAAGTTTTTCGAATCTTTTTCTTTCTAAGAATTTACTTTTGAAATAGTGATACCGATATCATCAAATTTCATTAATATAATGTAATATTATTGTAAATAATTACGATCATAGATTTCTTCTTGTCGCAAGAAGTTTAATCGTAAAAAATGGCAGGCGTTAAAATCGGGACTCTTCACATGTTATTAAACGATTGTACGAAGATCGGCATCAAATCGCTACTAATCGTTGCTACGAATTACTAGATTTTCTAATAAAAAATATGTCATCTAATAAAAACTATTGAAGATCGTGTTAACATCTGTGACAGTGAAAATTATAATACCATCTAGTAACATTTTTTTAGTTTTATAATATTTGCCAGAATGTCGCTGTAGTGTACATGTACAAGAACTTTATGATTGTTTCTGGCAGATATATGGTAATTTTTATCAGATCCTTCTCTCCGTATACACACGTTATCTGTCTCTATAATGAATTAAAATACGTACAAAATATCCATAATTTGAAACGAAAGATAATAAAATTTCACAATTTTTACAATGCAGATTTGCTCTTAAATCAATTAAAATATTTCCAACCGATCAATCCTTTGACTATCGACTCAATATTTTTCATCACCTTCCACCCGAGCAACCAAATTATAAAACGCAATAGCATCAATCTTCCAGGTGATCCTGATTAATCCCAATGTGTCTGGGCCAATGCGATACGACTTAACACGTATAATATAATACTGCACATAATAAGTGTAAAATAAGTGAAACTGATCTTTATAATTCCATGCATATAGAATATATCATATAAAAAGAACGCGTATCGATAATCGTTATACGTACAGATATACTGTACCGTATTAATAATAGTATACTCCGTACCAGTAAATCAATGCCAATTGGCAACCCGTAAAATCAACTGGCAAATTACTTCACGGCCGAATGCCATAACGTAACGTACCAGTTGCTACATAAGTATTATGTCGTTGTCCCGATAACTCGATCGACCCACATATCTCTATGTACTTATATATAGTATATACAATTTTGTAAACATGAACTACACAAGGCGAAGGTGCTGTAGGTACATAATGTGACGTCATACACGTCATACATAGAGTAGAAACTTATTTACGACATCAAAGGGAGACCCCAGAAGAAAATGCCGTCATTCGAGTAATTCGTCTTATTATGTATTAAAGTGAAATCAACGCTTCCACCATTATAGAATTTAGAATGAGTTTGCACCGCAAACGATTGTTTATATCGCGTGAAAGTTTCCTGACCTTATTTTCATAACCGAGTCCCTTTGCACAGCTAACTTTTGTACAGCTGGAACATTTTATCGAACTGTATACAGTATCAAGAAGTTTCTTGAACAATGGTATTCGTTAAGGATGCCTATAAGCATATATGTACAGTGCTATGCAGAAGTACTAGTAAACTTCAGTATTATTATATTTATACGTAATACTGCCACTTTTATTTTGAAATTTGTATAGATTCGCTTATCGACTTGATATTTCGGGAGATATTATGAAAAACATCCTACATTTATGTCAAAATTTATGAAATTATCTTTTTTTTTTTGTTATATACTTACCTCCGCGAAAAACAAAATGGCGATTTTAAATGAGTGACAAGGAAGTTCGTACATGACGGTGGTAAATAATTAACTCGGAGAGAATATCATATAATTTAGTCTCGCTTTAATATATTAGATATTGTTCATATAATAATATAACTCTCGGTGCTATAGTTAATTGTAACAATAAATCAGCGTACATTATGATAATCGTCGTCTTGATATCGTTGAATAATTTACAAGAAAAAAAAAAGAAGGGGAACTGTACAGAAAACAAAAAAAGACTGACGCTATTACTCTGTTAGCGTTATAATTACCACCTGATCGGGCATGGCTATCGGTTTTGAACGATTATTTATAATAGCAATAATATATATATATATATGTAAAAAAAAACAGAATCAAGACGTTTTAACAGTAAAGGAACATAGAAGACACGAATTATATAATAAGTAACGATCACACGACACGTTGCGCGCGCGCATGCGCACTGCGAAACTTATCGCAAATAATTATCCCTCGCTTTCAATTTCCACGATGAAAATCGAGAAATCATTCGCTCCTTAATCACTCCATTATTTATTCGTCTATCTATTTAATGGCGAATCAATGAAAACGCCGTATTCTCCATCCAAAGACGTTAGAAAGGACTTAACAAAAAAAAAAGAAAGAGCAAAGTCACTTTGTGCGATATGTCCCTCTCACTTTAATTATTTCACCTTTTATCAATCCTCGACCCTCGACCCTTGAAAAACCTATTTGACAACCCTTAATACATAGATACCCCTAATGTTATGGGTTGCAATAGTTACATATGTGTATCTTTATATATAACGTGCAAGTGGGATGCGTTTATGGTTATGTTTGTTTATGGGACAAATAATTTTAAAAGGGGCGGACAAATTTTTCGTATAATATTAAAAATTATTTCTACAAGACACGAATAAAGGGTCGTCGAAATGGAGTGGTTGGACGAACAAAAATTGGGACGGAACAAGATGAAAGAAAAATATTTATAGTTTGGTGGTTAAAAAGAATGATATGGAGGTGCAATTCGCTATGGTGCATGCACGCGTCTGGCCTTAATCGCCTAACGAATTAGCACGCGTTAAATACACACGCATATATATATATATATATTGAAATATTGATAGTGGGTACTAAATGTGTGTGTCACTCTACGTGTGTGTCTGTGAACCCCGGGAGAAAAAAACATGGCCGTCGACGTTTCGACGCTACAATCCGATATAAATATACACTTTGGTATACGAATGCATTACCTAATTACATATATCATATAGTTAAAAATAAACATCTTTGCACGTACGTGTCGTAGCTGTGTCCGTGAAACACTTGTTTAATTGTATATCGATAGAGAACGATCCTTCTTACGGTATCATTAATATTCATAATCTTCCCACACTCTAAATATTGATTCTTTTAAAAGTTGAACATTTTTTCTTTTGAACAAATTTTTACCCTTCCACTATTCCTAATTTTTCTCATAATCTTTATCATTCGCGTATCAAGTTTATAAGATTTTTTAATTCAAACATTTATCGCGTCCAACGGTTTGCTGCAGGGATATACAATACAATCAGGTACAAAAGTAGCATTTCGGGGTGGGGATGCACTTGTTTAGTTTTTATAGTTCTTTTTTTTTTGCTTAATATGGAAATACATGACACATTAATATTCTTTGACAATATCTCAATATTTTAACGTCACGTTATCAGTTGATTATAAATATCCTGGTGGTATCAGAAATTCGTCGGTTATTGGGCAATGGATTAAAAAGAATGTTTGCGTCATTTAAAATCCTCATGATTTTCTTACGTTCAACGTGATTTTAAATGAAAGTCAATTTTCGAATAATTGAATCACGCGAATTGTCATTATCATCTTCCGTCTCCCTTAATACATAGGATTGCAAAAAAACCGTTGGAGATCGCCCGTAATCCCTTAAAACTAATGATGCACGTCTCTACTTTTAATTACGCGATCGTTAAAATCTTACCAATAGAAAGTCATTTAATAAATAAAAATCGGTGCCCGATCGTAGAATCGCAATAATAATTACATACTAAACAGAGCACCGTGTCAGAGAGAGCTTCTATTCTTAACAATCATCATCATCTTCCTGAAATTCTTCGTTTTTTTTTTTATTTTTTACCTTTTTTTCCGCGTAACTCTAATCTTGCGTCTCAATTTCATCGTGAGCTCACGAATGCAAGCTACGTATGCTAAAATGTGTCTTCCAAGTAATTTCTCGGCGTTAAAAAACAATCACAATGATGGGCAACACTACTTGACTGATGACAGTGATGGCTTTCTCATCGCAATCCTTATAATTTCATAAAATCCTCTCTTCTAAAAATCATCCAGTAAAATCGTAAGAGTTCTTACCACGTTATTTTTTAGCGCTACCTTAAGAATTTGGTTGAAATCACGAAAACACGTCCGTAGCTGATTGACCATCCTTCTATACGCGATCAATAGGCAATGACCGATAGTACAGTCCAGTCCGGACACAAGTGCACACTTGGAAACTTATTAAATAAGATACTTAAGTCTGGTGATGATTGGCTAAACCGTTAAATTATAAGGTATCATAGCCCTTTTTGAATACTATCTATCACAGCGCATCACAATGGACGCACTGACGTTCGAGTCTTTGTATCGTTAACTTATTCCCGTCGAAGTCGCGACGCTCGTCCTCTCTCTCTCTCTCTCTCTCTCTCTCTCTCTCT
>JARPRG010000357.1:57257-70311 GCA_031001745.1 Hartigia nigra | reverse complement strand
CTCTCTCTCTCTCTCTCTCTCTCTCTCTCTCTCTTTCCGTATTTCGTACCTCATAGGCAACGAGAGACTCCGAAGACTGATCCACCAATCCATTTCCCATAAAGTTAAGATTTGCTGGTTTCGGAGTCATTAGGATTTTAGTCCCGAATATAAAGACATAACGTCATAGAACGATGGACCATATTATGACTCCAATAAATCATGCGCATCCTCTTTATAGGATTTTCGGTAACTACTATTGGTCCGCCTGTTCGCTGGCTTCCTCGTTATCCGATCCTGTTTCTGATGTCCTGTCGTGATTCGTACAGTTCTCCGTAGTGCTCTCTTGTGCTTCTGCGATTTCCAGCCAGTGTTTCTTGTTCGTTATTACACCTTGAACCAGAGGCTCAAGCTTATCGGAGAGAATAGCAAAAGCCTAAATTGCAAAAGAAATGGAGTGTTAAGATATTGGAAAAAAAAATTAATTAGAAATTCAATGGACTTTATAGTTACTTGACACTTACCTCATATATGGGAAGGCAAATCGAATCAATGAAACCGACCTGCATCATTGGTAACTGATCCTCCTTTTCTCTGTTCATTATGTCCTGAAGGATTAAACAATTTGTATAAAACTTGCAGATAATTTAATAAGGGATACAAAGGTTCGGATAACTAACGATTGGCGTTATATTGAGGGTCCGCCTTTCGATGTCGCCCTGCTCAAAGAATTCACTGCTAACCAGCTCAGCGACGCGTTTCTCCACCTCCCAGGGCTTGGTGATTGCTGCGAGGTCACAAACTGTCATCAGCATACCGCGAAGAAGCTCACGATGATCGCTGTAAGCCCAATTATAACTTCCGGCGCGGGCTAAGGACAGGAAGGCACCGCGTTTCCGGAAGTAAACGGCTAGGTCTGTAGAGAGGATAGCTTCCTCCAAAACCTTAACTACCCGGGAGTATTCCTCTGGTGAGAGATTCGAAAGGATCTGATTACCCTGGCTACTTAGAATCATTAAGCACTGATCAAAGTGATGATGCTCCATTGTGGATGTGGAATAAAGTTGTGCCAGAGGGGACGAGGCTCTATATAAAGTTACAAAAAGAAATTATGAATGACCATTCAAAATTTACGTTAAATGCCACGTACAAAAATAAATGACTTACTTTATTTGGAAGGAATTATTTGTGCCACGATGATCTAAATCGTGACAGAGGCAGGCAATCATCAAAGCCAGACATTCTATCTCGCCAAAGATCTTCCACCATTGAGTGGCCTTGAAGGATATTGATACAAAAATTTTAATTGAATTTGTCAGACTGTTAAATGATAAAAAGACTTTGAGTACTCACGGTCAAAATGGCGAACATCATCTGACCTACGTTAAACGCATGTCGCCAATTGTGATAAGTGACGTTACGGTAATTCTTCTTGACGCTGAGTAACCATCGGCACAGGACATCGTAGTCGATATGAAAACGCTCGACAAAGTCAAGATCCAGGAACATACGTAAACAGGCGGTGAGAGTTTCATCATCCTCCATATGAATATCGTCGAACTTGAAATCATGGAGTTGAAAGTGGGCACTGGACGGCACCCTTAAGCTCTGCTGGGACGTACACAATACAAGGGAGGATTACCATTAAAGTTCAATGAATTAAATTGTTATTTATAATCACAAAAAAATAGACTAACTTATATCGTGTGACAAAAAATCGAAAAAACTTACCCTCAATCTTTGAGCATCCTCAAGGGAGGCGGACGCGTGGTAACTCAATACTTCCAAAGTAACGCTTTGCTTAGCCATAGCAATCACAGCCTTCTCGTACCTGTGAAGAAGTCATTGTAAAAATAAAATGGATTAAAAATAAAATCAGTAGAAGACTATTTTCAAAAACTCACATGTGTGTATTATGAATGCCCATGCCACAGAATATAGCAAAGGCCTCCACGAAGTTTTCATCGTTCTTCGTGAATGCGAGGTCATCGAACTTATTGACCAACTGAATAACCCCGATAATCTGACCCGAGGAATTTTTAATGGGCATACAGAGGATCGTCCTGTGACGGAAACCTGTCCCATCATCAACGGACGCGTCAAATCTCGGATCCTCATAGGCATTGGGTATATTGACAGTCTATGAGAATATTGAATGAATTTTATAATTATTTATAATTAAATCAATTCATTGTTTAATCACGAACAACTCACTCTTATACTCACCTCACCCGTTGTAGCCACATAACCAGTGATTCCAACATTAATAGGAAATCTACTCTCAAAAGGACTGAAAAACATAATTAAACCATTGTGTTAATCATTGATGTTACAATTAATTAAATCGTTCAAAACGGAACATTAATAAAAATACAGTTGGCAATTACAAACTTTATTCACCTAGTGCGGGAATCCGTATCTTCGGCGAGGTCATTCGCCTCGAAGTCAAAGACGCGCGAGAAGCTTCCCTTGGATGCCTTGTGAACCAGCAATACCTTTAATCAAGAAAATCATTAGCATGTCTATAGTACAGTATCGACCAAAGCTTTAAGCAACATAGTATATAACAATATACATATAATAGTAGCAATAGCAGAGTAGCAAGAGTGCACAGTCCCAAGTAAATATTTGATCCAATTACCTGAACACGTTGACACTGAATGAGAGACTGAGTATGAGTAAGGATTCTGAGTACCATGTGCTCAATAGTACTTTGCTCCTCGAAGATCATCCTGGCCAGATCCAATAAAACCTGCAATCAAAGAAAAAGTCGTAAATTAAATAAATCCAGTATAATTATATTGACCTATAGAAGGAAGCCGCAACAAAAATTACAATCGGCTTAGGTAGCTGATCAAATTAATAATTCTGCACAGACAGATAAGATTTGATAGTTGTAACATTTTAAGATTTATTTATAATTAATGAAGATTTACCTGATTTCTCTTTACTTCCAATTGACTCTTCTCGTACAACTGAGCATTTCTCAGACCTATACCACAGAACTGAAGATAGCCAGCAAAGATCTTCTCGTCTTGAGCTGTGAATTGACCTTCACCCCCTAATTTATTAATGACCTGTGCGACCCCAACGACATCACCACTGCAATCTTTTATGGGCATACAAAGAAGAGCTCTGGTTCTATATCCGGTCAGAGCATCAATTTCTCTGTTAAATCTGGCATCCTGAAATCATCAATAAGCATGGATATTTAAATGAATAATACTGGAATTGTCGATAAGTTATTTATAGCTAGATGGAACAAGTTTTAAAATGAATGAGACAAACAAAGAAAAATAAATCTCGAATGTAAAGTAAAAGCTTAGTGAACTTAAACTCGTTAGAGAATTCTATTTTAAATTTATAAGGACGTAGTCAATGGTTAGAAAAGAGGATTAAAGATTGTCCTAAGAATTACGGTCGTTTCGTAAGATCCTTGATAAATAATTTGTTTCAAGAAGATTGAATGAAAACTTAAATCGCTCTTGTGACTTCTTCGCTGTATAATCCTTTGACCGATATTGAGAAAAGTTAAAGTTTCGAGTGTAATGAATAATAAGGGATGATGGTTGGGTTTAGGGGCTGATGCTTTGTGTGACAAACATTTTAAAAAATTCAATGGGATGCTGAGACTATACACTTAGTGACTTGATGACTTTTCACAGGGGCTGTCAGAGGAGAGTAGAGTTTTAGTAAGTAAGGGTTGAAAATTCAGAGACTCTACCTCAAAGACTAACACCTTTTTTAATTACTTAAAAATTACTTTCGGGTTGGTAACTGTCTGAAATTCTAATTTCGGAACATCTTTCATGAACGTGGACATCACAAGGAAAATTCATAGAATTATTTACCGAAGATATTATTTAGAGTTATAAATAAGTTCCGTTTTTTAAACAAAATTTATTTGACTGCATCGTAACTTATTTGCGACTCAACCCAATAAATTGGCAACGAAAGAAAGATGGAGATAAGCTAATGAAAAAGTTTCAGAATCGATCAAAAACTTCCTATAAAAAGAATTATAGATGATAATATATTATAACAATGAACAGAACTGGAATAAATAACCAACCGAATGTTTTCATGAGATAATGAAATCTAGAATAATCTAGACAATTACATCCGGTCTAAAAGATTAACAATAACCAAGATTTTTGATAAGAATTGCAATTAATTATTTTGAATGATCCGCATCAAATTCCAATCGACAGTAGATAATCTGAAATACATTATATATCAGAGAATTCTGTGTTCTCTGGATGCAAAGTAATCCAAATCAAAGGTAACGATTAAATCTGATTGTTATCACAAAATCGATTCAAAAGCAAAAGAATTTAATATTTGACATAGACCCAGTCTAATTCAATTTGAATGTTTGAATGGGACGATACTGTATATTTAGTCGAGTTATAGATTAGCAAATTGGCAAACACTTCAAGAGACATTTGAGATTACTTTCTACGTTATACAAAACATGACACTGCAAGAGGTCACGTGAGTGCAATATGCCTAGCATATAGACCACTGAGAATCATGCCATCTGCCTGTCCTTCTTTTGCAAATTTAATGGGAATTGTATTAAAAAAGTCTCCATACTCTCTCTCTCTCTCCCTCTCTCTGACTTCCTGGAGAGAGTAGAGAATCCCCAGTGAAAGGAGTGTCAGTCAGAACCCAGCAAAGATCACCCTGATTTTAGATTCAGTGAAAGATGAAGATAGTGATCAGATAATGCAGACAACAAGGATGTTTAGGATTATATGACTCATATATTAGGATGATATGAATATAGTATAAGGTGCAATGACACTGAAAGTGTCAATGACAGTGAATCTACTTGGATGACAATTAAGGTCGAGGTTACTACTAGTAAGGCTATCTTGCCTTGTACGCATCCGGTATGTTGACTGGTTCCCCACTCTCAGCAACATAACCAACTATCCCAGTGCCCCATGGAATTTTGATCTCCTCCTTTTTCTCCATCTCGAGTAAAGTTGATCGCGAGCAGACATCAAACAGCTTCGACACCAGACACCTACTTCTCGAGTAGGAGTAATTATTCTGATTTCTTATATTCGGCGTGGGGCTGCTACTTCCATTTCCAGTACTATCATCCACGTGATTCTGCGAAGATGGCATACAGCCACCACCGCGTTCACCCTGGACCAGAAACAAGGATCCTCTGTCGGCATGAAGGAGTGTGCTGACGTTCTGAAGAATCTTATGGCAGAGGGATCTGACGTCTAGCTCGTTACAGATATCCTTCACCTGTATAATATTTTTATTGCATTAGTTTTCTCTTCTGTTTAATTATTTTAATTAACGGCAGTGATCATTTCATTTAAGTCATTAAAAAAATTACCAATTCAAATATGAGATCCTTCTCGTCCAGATGCCTGAGCTCGTGTCTGGATCTTCTCTGAGGACGACCAGCATTACATGCACCTACTTGTTGTCCTCCAGATTGTCCTGAATCACCAGGACACACGCTGAGGAAGGTCGGTGTACCGTCGATGGTATTCACAATTGGTTTAAGGAGTCCACCACGTTCAAATTCGTGTGCTGATATCTTTCTGACTGGTGTCGTCGCACCTGAACCACCGGAACCTCCTCTACCCGAGGATGACGTACCTCCTGCATGGGTTGGACTTGCTAGTTCCATACAGCTTCCAGTGGATGACGTAGGCGTCGCATGAGATACTAACCACATATCCACAGTTTGTCTCGTCACTTTCCTAATAAGAAAATATAATAATATTGTCATACCAGAATCCATAATAATTCATCACATTTTAATTGGACTTTCATTATTTGAATAATTATTTTAATAATTTGGGTCTTACCAGAATACATTTCTAGAAATGTCGAAATAATTATTATCCCTCAATATTCTTATTAATATTCAAAATATTCATGGCAATTCAGATACGTCCACCAGATCGAGGACGATTACATTTAACTTTTCTAATTATTGCCATTAATTATTGCTATTAGCCAAAAGGGAATATTAGCTAACGGATCTTAATATAAATAGGCTTTTCAACTGTTCGATTACCAAGACCAATTAAATATAATGAAGAAAGAAATTAATATATCAAAAATTTCTATTAATATAGAAAACGCTCTCCTGAGCCGAAGATAATAAAATTATCGTATTCAACTGGTGGTGTGTTTTACTTACCTAAGAAAGTAATCGCTAACAAAATCAGGATGCTCGTCCAACCAGGCTTCCATCCTTGCATACTCGGGATCGTAAACCGCCGAAGTAGAGGAATAATAACTGCCAGATTTCGCATCCTGTGACTGCTGTAACGTCATCTGACCAGCCATGACACCCTGGACGCTCTGCACTCCTTGCACACCCTGCACACACGGAGCTGCCGTCTCCGCCGTCATCCTCGGCTCTTCGATGCTCCGCAAGTGCAGGCCTGTAAAAAAAAAAAAAGAAATTCTCAAAAACCGTGCAAAACAAACATACGCAGACGCATACTGCAGACCCTGAGGGATTAAAAGGACAGTCCAAGAGTAAGATCTTCAGCATCCCCTGAGGCCTTGGACGAACTTTGAAATGATTCAATAATAACGCAAGCACTGCCAAAGCAGTAAGTTTTACGATTGCTCTTGTATACATAGTTAGAAGATGACCCTTGACCTTCCTAAAGACTCCTGAAACGAATCAGATCCCAGTAACACGATAGAACGAATTCATGTAGGATACAAACTCGACCAGCTCTCTAAAGGCTTTTTCAATTTTATTAATCCATATTGATAGGACGTATATCACTGGCCTTTCTCTCGGGGATGCTGCACGTTCCAGTTCCCAGAGGAAAAGCGTCCAGGATCGCCGAGGTGACGGGGCCGATCGTAACTCTTCATTCTTCGGTATCGGGACGTACTAGGGAAAAAAGACTCGAGGAAGCTAACAATCTGGACGGTATCACGTCTCAGTATCAAAATCTGATACGTAGACCGGAGTTTGTCCGATTTTCATTTATCGCACTATGAGCAGTAGTACCAACAAGAAAATTTCATTAGCGCCAATAAAATTGATCAACTCATCGATTGACCTTTGAACGTCACGAATGATAATCGACCCATCCGTTGATGTCCATCAATAATTGAATTTCCAGTTAATCAAATCAACATCGCTCATAGAATTTAACTGCACCATAATGGATTCCTCTTACGGTGCATTAATTTTAATGCACCTTTTACGCTATGCATACGCAGACGCGCACTAAACCAAATACTAAAAGTGCAGCATTAGATACCGCATTGGGTTGGTACAGTAACAAAGAGCAGGACGAGTTTCGTATACAGAGTGACACGTAACACCGCATGACAGGTTTAATTAAATTTCTTTTCCCAGCCAGTCCCATCCAATTAATTAAACACGAGCTATTCGGATCCTTGAAAATGCACTGACGTACGTCACGTGACACTTGCGCGTACGTCACGATTAATCCAAATGCATAAAAGTGCACGTGTTACGATTGTTGCGCAATCGAGTATAAGACAGAAGATTCTAGACTAATTTCTCATCCTCCTTTTTCTCATGAATAAAGACAAATCTTTATGACCCCGTAATTTAATTTATATTTTGTCAACTGCTTTAAATTATTCTACGATAATATATAATTGCACTGTATAACACGAGGAGCACCTGTCACGAAGGCCGATCCTCATCTAACAGACTGAAGAAGATACCTTCGGTGTTATAGAGTTTCCCTGCACGCGTCTCCCTCGAACTTCCGGTTCGCCGAACCGGAAATTAATCGTTGGGAATCCGAGACGGTTCACGGCGAGCTTCTGCAGCTTCCTAGTTAGCAATGGAGGCAGCTAACGGTAAACACGGATAGCTGGTTTCTTTGATTTTATAATAACGCAACATTTTTTATTTAATTTTATAAAAACTTACCAGGTAGATATTAATATTGCAAAAGGGTGCCTGTATGACTGGGTACATAATAAATATTGTCAGAAATTGACACCCTGCCTGGCTACGAAGAACTCGAGACGAAAGTGTTGCGGTTTCCTAATAAGAAAATTTTGGATTTGGGGAAGGAACGATGCGCTAAATGTTGGCATCATTAATTTCCAAAAATAATGGCGCAGGTTTTTCGTCAATTTATAGTCCAATTTTATGTCCTACTTGACACCCGTTATAGCTCGCGAAAGAATTCAACATTCCACGCAGGCGCATTTGCCTTATGGTATCGTATTAGAATTTTATTACGGTATCGCACGTACCGATCATTAATGGTAAATGCGACATTGACTTTATCTATTATTATATGTATATATATATGTGAGGAAAACAGTAATTAGTAAAAGGACGTTCGTGCAATTACTCAAAATTGCGAGGAAGTTACGTAGCGGACAACCTCCTCCCACAGGTATTCCATCGTATCTCGCATGACCTATAACCATGTACGTATTCATATCTACATGTACGCAAAAGCACATAACTCTACCTATAACGATTTCAATGCATTCTGAAGCAACTGTACCAGATTATTCGTAATTACAGACCGATTAATTGTATACGAATTTCCATAATTCCATATGCCCTTTCCACATATGCGACACATACGCTTATACAATAATACCAACATCCAGCATAGTTTTCCCAAATCGCCTCTAACGTTTCCAGATCGTCCGAGCGATTCAACCGATCCTAGGGACATTCCCACGGTAAAACAGAATTCCCAAATAGTGAAAAAAAGTCTCCATTCAATATTCCAAAAAGACCAATAACCGACTGATGACAACGTAAACGAAACTTTATTGCGTACATAAGTCTAACAAGAAAACAAAGTGAAGCTGACAAGTGCGTTATGTTAATGATAACGAAATACCTCCCTGACAGGACTTCGAAACAAAAAATATTGACACGTGCACGCGTCTGTAATAAAAATAATATATAGCGAAGGTACCAACCGTGTAAATTGTTCACGGGACGTATTAAGCGCACCGCGTACGTGCGTGCACTGTGTGGCGATTAGTAATTCATGTAAACACGCAATCGGTATTCATCTCACAAACCAAGTCCATTAGAATTGCAGTGTGTGCAAACGAAGCGACTAGGTGAAGCACCCGGGCCATCAGATTCGCCCACCCACGTACTGACTCCTTACGATATACATACATATATGTACATTTACGTACATATAACGTATACGTACAATACGTACTCCGTTTTAAAGTTCACAATAGATACGAACTTTCGAGACTGACAATCCTCGGCAGTAAATCTACCGCGTTAGAATTTCCTTCAGAAAGATCCTACACCATAGACTTGATCCCCTTTGCGAGTAATTCCTCGTAAACATAAAATAACAAAATAATAGAAAGCCAAGATATATATATATATATTTTTATGAAAATCAAAATATCTTTCTCTTTTACACGTATTATCCATATAATTTGCGTAACGTGCAGGGCATAAGTAAGTCGTCAAGTTAATAACGATTTTGATCTGCCACAGTGCATAGAGAGTCCAAAGAGAACAATGTGGACGGTTCGATCATAATATCATGATAAAGGGAAATCGGGAATCGCAACTTGACGTTAGATGAGCGAGCACCGCTCAGCCGTGAAGCAAACGGCGGTTTTAATGGTAACGAATTAGCATGGAGATTTTTGCTGGACTCCGTCAGCCAGATAGGAAATTTACCGGTATACCCATGTCGTGTTTTTCCACGAGTTCAGCATTGAATGAATACCCGTGGCAATGGAGGACTTTGCATATAACATATAGCTAGAGGAAGGGAGCGAGAGAAAGAGAGGAAAAAAAGGAGAAAGATATACAAGTATTAAAATAGGATGGTAAAACATGAGAGAAATCGCGCAAATATTTAAAACAAAAAGTACACTCTGCCCGTTTCTTTTTATACCAAATACCCATTGTTTCATTCCCTCTCTCTCTCTCTCTCTCTCTCTCGCTCTTATAATCCTTCACTGATCGTACATCAAAAAAGTTAAGAGCCGTTCACAAAAAAACTAAGTGCTCCAAGCGACACTTGGCGCTTCTCCAGTAAACTCATCCAGACTCCTCATTGGATATCGACTTATCCATTGCAAAAGTTGGAACCTATACTTTTCCCGCCATTTTTTCTTTCTCTCTATTTCCACCTTACATGTTCCAAGATTCTTCGTACGTTCAAAAAGGACATGTCACGAGGAAAAAAAATTTCATTTGTGCAAGAAAGAACACAAAAAATTGCCGATAATCAAACGAAAGACTTGATCTTGAACGTCATGGATATGGATACGACCATACGTATTATCTAGAACTGTTCACATATGAGAACATGATTATTCCCCTACGCAACTATTATACTCTGTAGCATGCATGCGTGTGGCCGTCAACGGATATTGCACATCAAAGGAAAACCACATAACGTCACCCGTACCGACCGCAACGTCGCCGCAGAGCTCCCTTCTATATACGAATGAAGATAGACGAATTACGTTACGTTAGAATCATTTAGTCGTCCACATATGTAGATATATATATATATATACACACACGCACAC
Organism: Hartigia nigra; assembly: GCA_031001745.1. Classification (NCBI taxonomy): domain Eukaryota; kingdom Metazoa; phylum Arthropoda; class Insecta; order Hymenoptera; family Cephidae; genus Hartigia; species Hartigia nigra. The sequence continues at coordinate 59,796 of JARPRG010000357.1, read as the reverse complement.
GACACGTACGATCATATAGATAAAGCTATGGACACGTAGGTATATAGATACTTGCAGGCACACTGGACTTATTGTCAGTACAGTAAAAAGACGGTGCGCAGTAGGTATTGGATTTATGTATCTTTTAATTGGTTAGATGAGGTATCACGACTCGCTATAATAATAAAGATGTCCTTAATGATATCATTAAATAAACGTAGTCATTTAGAATGATTATCTTATACCTTCGCAACTCGTGAATGAACGAGTAGAGATTAGCGATTGGAAAGTTTTCGATACCATGTGGGACGACTGTTAATTCGCGAGATGTTTTATTAATATTTAATCAAATGCGCGTCAGGTTTAATTCTTAATATCTGTGATTTATGTCGACGAGCGTCATTAAAAATTTTTAATGATATCCGTGACACTTGATTAAAGCATTTATCGTTAGCTGCTATACTGTTGATAATGTTTAGTGTACTAATGTGTTGTATAGTATATCAAGATATTATTATTTTTACTACCGTATTGTATATGACTGTATCGTATTGAGAAATTTAAATTTTACGCGTTTCACGTTGACTTAGAGATTTTCATGAATGAAATGAATCATCTCGAATCGTGTAAGATGTAAAGTCGATTCTGGGAATGCTGTCCTGACGCGGGTGTATGTAAATCTTGTATTCGTGTCAATTCTTAAGATCAGCTCGTACACTGTACGAAAGCAGGAAATTGTATGAACGAATTAAAGGAATCGACTGGTATTTTTCCCAAGCTGAAACAGGAAGTCCTGTAGAGACTGTTCCTCTGGTAGCGCGAAGTAATCAACATTTATATCTGAATATATCAGACGGGAAGTACCTCAGTTGCTTTAAGCTCTCACAAGCAAAATAAAATATTCGTACATGGTAAATCATAATGGTCAACCATTGATGCCACACAAGGAACTTCTAGATGGTTGAGCAGCACATAAAAAACAATTGAATTGCTTATAGGATAACCTAAACACGATGCTACCGATTTTTATGTCTTTCAAGCACCTAATATACTTCCTGTACCTATCGACTAATATAATTCGACCATCCGTAATTACTAACTACAAAGCCCAATAAAAGCCATTAAAAAATATACGATCAAAGTCGATGAATATAAAAACTAAATCTAAAATGGCAGTAAGAACGTGCACGAGTAAAGGAAGTGGAAGGCACAGCAAATTATGTAACAGGTAAAAAAAAAAAGGTACCGAGATACCTATTATTTATTTTGATTCGAGCGCCAGAGGAGAGGCTGACTGGATGACTGGGCTAACTGACTAGAAGACTATGCTGAGCCCGTGTTAGTGGGAGCATTTAACAGCAGCTTCAGTATCGCCAGTGGCAGCAAAGAGTTGTACCAAGATCAGCAGTGAGTAGAAATGCCGTATTCGAATGTAGGTGAAGCGGAGTGAAGAGTAAGTGAAGTGAAGGAATGAAGTGGAGAAGAAAGAGCAGACAAGAGCGAGCAACCGGCCTTCACTCGCCTCGGCCTGGTGGCGCCAAGCTGACCTATCTGTTCCTCCAGGCTGGTATAGTCAGAGCGTCCCGATGTGGCCACACGAATACTCGGCATCTGTAATAGTGACAGTGTACGTCGCGGCGTCTATCGAGACGCCACATAGAAACAATCTATTTGTATCGGCGTCGGTCTTCTCTCGGTCCTCGAGAACCTCGCTTTCACGCGAGACATCAGCCATTAACCGATCTCCGGCTTAATTAGTACTAGAATCTAGAATTTCCTAGAAAATCGGCATCACTTGAGGACAGCAAAGGTAAATGGGCCTTATTGGGTCAGACAGCCAGTACGTATGATATAGTAAAAGTAAATACACAGCTTTAAGACCCATGAGGAGGAATAACTGCTAACAGATTTATCGATGGGTCCTATACGAACTGTTACCTTGGGTTTGCTAGGAGGGCCTTGGGGCCCTTGAAATGTTGCGATCCCGACAACTAAACCGGCCCCGGACCGGTCACTACTCTTTGAGTCCGGCTGCAATCTGGTGCTACGGTTCGTGTCAAGTTCATTGCTAATGCGTACAGGGCCGTGTGGATCCCCCTCCTTCACTTGGTTCTCGTTCTCTTAAATACGTCAAAGACTCTTTGTACGTCAGCAGCCATCAGCAGCAGCCCAGCTGGACGCAGAGTTCTAATCGCCAATGCTAACAAACCCTGCGGGGGTCTAAACAATACGTCGTACTTTTTTTGTTTATTGCCTTCCTATTAATCCGTGTATCTCCGATAGCAATTAATCCACTATCTATATATGATATTTTTCTGAGATGTAATAAAAAAAAATGGATAAACCATCGATAAAAAATATATCCGCCATATAAATCCTTAATGATAATCGTTATCGCGATATTTGCAGATAAGTCCATTATAAATCTGCCAGTCGGAATGAAACCTCGACCAAGAATTTACACTCCAAATGATTATATAGTTTCTACTACTTGCTACGCAACATATGACAGACGAGGATGATTAGTACCTATCACTTCCAACAGATCAGAACACCTTCC
>JARPRG010000357.1:42004-57157 GCA_031001745.1 Hartigia nigra | reverse complement strand
CCTAATCGGTCCACCCTGTGTACACATGTGTGTCAAATGAAATTGTCTCAGCCGATAACTTCACATAGAAATTTTATTGTGAAATATTTTTCTTTGCAATTCGATCGAATTGCGCGTAACAAAATACATAACCAAATACGGTTTTTGCTGCATGATCAATTATTTTGATCACGCACAAAAGTACCAAAATGAAGGATGCGGTATAGCAACTAATTTACAGTGTGGATATACCAAATCGAACACAAGGAGAAGGAGAAAGCGTTCCAGAGATCTTCGAGAGAATGATCATCTGTAAACAGAAGTCTGGGTGTAGCCTGTGTATACTTGTTGTCGAGGAGTTATCACATCGGAACACCGGTGACCCGTAGCGACATCAAGCCGAGGTTGCGGAAATGCGTCCTCGTCGTTGTAAACACATTAATCGAATTTTCATTCACGCATAGTTCCATCAGTGATTTGGTAGATAGAAAAGGTTTCTGGGAAGGTTGCGGCTTCTCGGTGAACTTCGGCACAGGGTCGAAAGGTCGGAATGCGAAATAGATAGGTTATACACTATATATATTGCACCGCGGCAGATTGGTACCAACTCGTATAGGAAGTGGAGCGCAAAGTGAAATGAAGCATCGCAATGTAATTCTTATCGATTACATAAAATTTAGCTGAAGAAGTCGGTCGACGATACTAAGGATTTCTGAATCGACGCTTATCACGAAATTTTTCTTTTTTTTTTCCCTCCGTTGCACATAACTACAGTCTGGTCAAGAGTTCATGGTTCGGCCTGAACTCTCGTCGTCGTTGGCCTGGTAATCTGCCTCCCCTCCTGCCACCACCTCTCGTACAGAGATTTTATGGCACCAAACATAAACATATACGGACACGATAACAAAATAATACTTAATGTGCAACTAATGAATTGTGACTATTTTTTAATTTGCTCAACGTGCATCGTATATAAATAATGTTCAAGAAACTTCTGCGTCTGGATATACTCGTACAGCGCACGTCTCTGTTGGTTGTACAAGACGTGCGTGAAAAGGCCGAGGATATGTATCTACGTACGAGCGTATACCTCGACGTTACGTATTCGACTGAGAGTCACGTATGCACGACGCAATAACGCCAGTTGTTGACAGTTAACCTCGTTGTGAGGTATAAATTTGTGATACTAAGTTATCATTGTGATTCCCTGAAAATCGTAAGTTCTCGTACGGCGTGTACTACGAGATAACCGTGACTTGAAGATTCACTGTGTATAATTTATACAGCAACATATAACGTAGTGCAGATTTTATTATTCGTACAAAAAATAAAGATGGAATATAAACGATTCAATTAGAGACGCACTGTTAATATTCAACGCGGAATAATACCAGCGAACTAAAATGTCCAATCCAGATTTGGTTATGCAAGTGAAGAATCTACGACTACGTAGTTATATTAAACCACGACTACAGTGCGCGCGTCTTCCTGAGAAGTTCAGGAAGACTGACGCACTGGCAGTTTCACGTGCACGTAAAATTACATTGAACGCTCGAGAAAGACGTTTTGATGGCTCTTCTTTGCCAAATGACTTCTGGTAGACGCTGTCATATACACGATATATAGGTATAATAATGTACGTGAAATTCCAAGGCGTTTGGATAGTGTGCTAAAATATAAGCGCGATGCTGCGAACATTTGAAAAATTTTGAAATTTCCCGCGCCATCAAAATTCACCGAAAATTCCACTGGTCATTGTCGTTTTCATAGAAGGCAGTAACGACACGATGAATGACGCTCGCTAGGAACTTTCCGTGAGGAAGAGTGGTATATCTTTTTGCACAGTGAATGGACCCGTCCAAACAGAGCGGAAACGTATGCAGGAGAAACGAGGCGTTTAAAGACACGCGCCATGTAGGGGGAAAAGTTCGGGCTCTGAATGAAATTGATAATGGGCATGTAGGACGAGTCGTGTTTACGATCAAGAGTATGCGCCACTGAGCGTGCAATTCTTCATGAGCGACGGTGCTGCCATTGGTGTATACCGTCCCAGACGGATGACAGTATATTTGCATTATCCAAGGTAACCGTTAATGTAGGTTGCGTCATTTCACTGATTACAGAACCGAACGAGTCCTGCGTGAACTAAATATTCGTAAAATCGACCTACGACTTTGGATAAAGGACGGCAGTAAATAAAAACAGACAAATTAAAACGATAAATATTACCGAAGAGAATAAAGAAGGAAATATTCCAAGAAGAGTAGACAATCTCAATCGGACACGCTTTCTCGGTAAATATTTTGCATGGAATGTTTTTTTTTTCTTTTCATACGGATTAATACTTCCGCAGAATTCGACAACAATGAAGCAGTTATGATTTTCCACGGGATCTTTCAAAAATACACGTAGGGACTGGAGAGCGCCGGGACGCCTTACCTACGCGTTAAGGAATGGCGTCTCGCTTACTAATGCAAACGAAAAACCTTTAGTAGTGACGTACTACATCAACGTCGGTCAAGAGGTATCTGGCGATCAATTATCGTCGTTATCTTTATTGACAAAAAATTACCAAGCTTATTACTCTGTCGTTCAATTGCGATAAGCCAGCATAAGAAATAGACTGTCGTTTCTTGAGTGTATAAAATCACCTTCGCATTCTTATTAATCGTACGATCAAGAATAGGAGGTGGAACTTTGATTTCTCATTATCAGTTCGTCGTTTAATCATTATATTCATCGTCCTCCTGTACTACATCGGATTTATATCTCCTTTACAAGAATCAAATGCTAGCAATCAATTCCTCGTAGCGAAAAAAACTCTAAAACCTTTTGCAGAGTTTTTATGGTACAAATATACATATATTCGCCTATTCATCCGATTATACGTATGTCTACTATCTTCACGTTAGACATCGATAAAATTACGACGCGACAGATCGCAGCACGGCGTGCTCTGATTTCATGAAAACTATCAAATATTGACAATATGCGTTTTCACGTGGCTTCTGACTGAAGCGATGTACACCGATATATAAGTGTCTGTCTGCACGTGATTATTGACACACGACGACGCGATCACAATGGAAGCAGCCTTGTAGTATTCGGACTAAGTAAAAACAAACTGTATCTACCAGAGAACTACCGATAGCAGCTGTTCCACCAAATGTATAAAACAGCAATTCAAATAACAGCGATTTTCATCGTATTCGACGTAATCAGTCACTCTCTATCTTCATAGATAATATACGTGTAAGTGCTTCCGGTCAAACATAAAGTTTTCTCCATTTAAGAATCCATGATCTTCGAACACACGCGAATACATCATCGGTGATATTCCATGAATATTTTTTTTAATGTTCTAATAAATGATAGCGGCTGACGCATTGAAAGCAGCTGTCCATTTGACATGAAATCTAAAATAATTTGTGTTTATCAGCTTCTGATTATGGTATTGTCCAATTCCTCTATCTTTGGTACAACATTTGTTTTTATTTTTCCTTTTCCACTGCATATATATACACACACGCGCGCGCGCACACACATATATATTTACACTGTCTATATTTTATGTTTCTCAGTATTTGGATGAACGCCAAAAGGTCTGACTTCGGCGCTCTCGAAAAAGCTTCACGTTGAAATAATAAAAAATAGGAATACCCAACTGGAATTCGAAATGCAATAATTCTCATCAATTTTCTGTTGGTATTTGTAAAACCGCGACAGAGGATTTTCATCGCGCACACTGAAATACAGTCGACAGTGGATATACCAGCACCATGAAAACGAAAAAAAAACGAAAAGAATAAATCGGAAACACGTAACAAACTCAAAGCGTATGAGACAAGAGAACTTTTTTTGGCAGCTCCTCTGTTCGTCAGCCACGTAATCGTGTCACATGTCGCACCGGGAAGACAAAGAGGAAAACAATACGTTCGAATGTTTATTCGTACATAGTAAAATGCTCGTCTCGAGCATTCCTTCCACCTTCCCCGTATAATGCCGTATTGCCAGTATAGTTTCTCAATGTCGAAGAGACAAAAAATTCCCCGGTTTCTTCGAAGACCACTTTTAATTCTCATTGTAATAACGTTTAAAAAGCGTGCGGAAAAATCCCGCACGTGATAAAGTTATCGCGCTGGAGTTATACACGTTTTCACGATATCTTACAATAACCTGTCTGCTATTATACTATTAGGATCTGAGATCACTAATGGGGACTATATATGTAGTTATAGAAGGATCGTTCTTTAATGTCTTTACGCATTTACCTATATGCACGCACGCACTGATATACTTCAGTACGCAGCAGATCTTTAGATATACAGCAATATAGATATATGCTGAAAGAGCCGTCGTTTCGTCATGGCATTTCATCGGCTATGACGAAACAGGACGCTGAGTGTCGCGAACCAAAACAAAACATTAACAAGGGAAACAACGTGCCTGTAGAAAGATCTCACCTATACCTATAACACACGTGCAAGGTAAGTCCCACAAAGCACGCGAGCCACAGAGTATTATTCAAGCAAGGTAACCCACTGTACGCATAAAACAAAAGCAGTTCACAGGTAAGCGACTAGAGTAATGCCAGCGACAAAATTTGCAACAACGCCCAACATTATCCTTATACATCATCCGAATGACTTACATTGATCGAATATCTTAAGCATCGCTTTCTTCAGCTGCATAATCGGGCAGAAAATGTCGTCTGTTCCTTGAAAAAATGTGCATAACCACCTCGGCAATTCTCCAGTCTCTCTCGTCCTGACTGTTTGTCTGCGACGAGGACATCGCCGTAGACACTTACTCTTGGTGTGTTTCACGAGCGCTCCCCCTTCGTGAGGAACGACGCTCGTAGGATGCACCAGGTCAAGAAAGAGATGTTCGATGACATCCTCTCTGCACCAGCTATCACGTCTTTCAGTCTGCAGATGATAGCCCTGGCGTGTCTTTCTGGACCTTCTGCGCTTCTTACGTCTCTCCCGCACTTCCGTTATCTTGTATGAGTCCCTTAGGCAATCCGTTTCCGGTATTTTCACGTCCTTTGATACGTTACTGCCTTCGACGAAGGACGCAGACGCACTCGATATCGTATGCGGCCACATATGACATTTCGCTATCAACACTTTATAACACCTATCACACCTTATACCACGCGTTAGAGAAATTCATCAAATACACACTATACATACGTAATAACAAACATGACGTCGTCACAGTAACTCTACAAGGTATTTTTTATATTTCACGTAAGATGCAGGTATTAATTTCTTTACGAAGACCAACGACAGTATATTCGGCTGGTTATATTATATTGCCGAGAAGTACGAGTTCCAATGGGAAAGATATTATTCACGTTTAATACCGGTTAATTTACGATGTGGATCTCAGGGCCTCCAGTAGACGTGGTTTTACGGCTAGGAAAATATTGGTATAATCTTTTTGCGACGTTCGTCTGGCGTGTTTCACTTCGCGAAGAACGCGAGTATGTTACTTTGCAAACCGCAGCAGATATTATATGCCGTAGGAATAGCTATGTCATTGGCAACCGATTCAAGAATTATTCTTTTGACCCTCGATCGTTTTTATTCACTTTTCATTCATTACTTCAAATTAAGAGACAGTCGCTCGAGCTGCACACTTTGATATCCTCTTCTGACACGACTAAACACCCGGGACGTGCCTGACCGATTCTTTCGGAAACGGGTTGACGCGATCCGACACGAAGATGTATTCGAAATTATCTCGTGCTTCGACGCGTCTTTGATAAAGTCATTCGATGTGTTTACGAATTTATACGATATATTACTCGAAGGATGTTGTGACGATGTATATAGCAAACGTACGTTTCAAACTAACTCTCCGATAGTAGACAGAATTTTTGTATCATAAATTCGAATTAGTGGCACAATTTTTTCAATCTGTTCTTCACTAAGAAGAACGCATCTTGTAACGCATAAACAACACGCACCAATTCCACGTACAGTACCGAAGCGTCGTGATGCTTTGCTGCTTAAACTTCGCTTCTTCGAAAAAATAGTTTGTTCCGCGCGTCAAGAATTTCAATGTCTACAAAAGTGCTCTAGAATGTGTGTATCAGGAACCGTCTCGTTGCTCGGACGGTAGCCGAGACGATACTCGCTGAGCGAAGGCGCGCGCGCGAAAACAGACGCTGTGCGTCGCGTCGACGAGCGTCTCGTGTCGTGGTTGCGTGGCCGTTTGGTACGCGAGTGTAACGGCGACTGGCGTCAAGTCAGTCACAGGAGTCCGAGGACCGAGATACCGCCGACTCGAACGCGCAAACCACGTTTAGCCGATCTACATCAACGTCCCCACGGGACAAGAGGGAAAAAGAGAGAGGGAGGCGTGAAGAGTGAGTAAGCGACAAAGAGAAAGAACGGGAGAGATAAAGATAGCTGGATACCAGTGAGTAAGAGCAAAAGAGCAAAAAGGCCTGACCGCCTGCCTGCCCATAACCGCGTCTCTACTTGGAAGAGTAGGTACCAGCCAGCAACGAAGATCAAGTGGCAGCAACAACAAGAATTAAGTTAACAGAGGTGGCAAGCAACAAAAACGTTTAACAACAAATGTCATGAATCAATAAAAAATAGTAAATTGGAGTAAAATACTGCAATATAAAAAAAAAATAAATCAAAATAATCGCACAACAGCAGTAGCAACAATAACAAACCTACTCAATTTTTTCCCCTTTTTCTTCCCTCATTCATTTTTCTTACTCTCTCGTCATCTATCTATCTCCGTGCCTCAAACTGACTTCCTCCCGCTGACTTTTTTTTTTCCTTCATTTTCCGTTGGTCCCTCACTCTTCTCTTTTTCTCCCTCTCATTCGGTGGGCCCAAAACGCACAGCACTAACACGAATTCACATTGACGGCACTCCCCTCCACTGGCTAAGAGAGTCGCCGTGTCTCACTCTCTCTTTCTCCTTTTCTCTTTCTTTTCCCAAGGTGCTCCGTCCCTTTCCCTCTTTTTCTCTCGTGCGCGCACGTTTGCGCACGTATGTACCGACGCCGAGGCGACCTCCAGTATATACATATATACTCACACACAACATATATATATTCACTATTTAGATGTGTTTATGTACCCGCACTACTCCGGATTCTAGAGGCTTACGGGCGAACAGACTCGACAAGCCGACTGGCCAGATAATGCCAGCTGTTATCTACTTCGTGCATATACTCGTGCGGGCACGCACGCGCATTCGTGCCTCCTTTATACGCACGCACCTATAGTACGCACGGATGCATTCAAATTACATTTTTTTTCAATCTTTCGCCAATCACAACAACATATAGCAGTACTAAACTTACAAAATAATTCCAGTCGTACCTATACGTATAGCGGTTTCCGGAAGATTCATAAGAATTCACTGCTTTTCTTCAAAAAATCCCTCTATCAGCTCAGCGAAAGAGAAGTACAAAATAATCAGCGACACAGCCACACGTTATTTTGCCACTTCTTGATTCTGCACTCAAATAAATTCATGTCGCACGGTAGGCTTTGCTCGTCAAGATTTCTTCTCCAGCTATCGTCGAGGAACACAAATTCCACGTCGCACCGTCCAAGTAAACACGTCGAGACCATACATATACATATGACCACATATGTTCCTATTCATATGTACATACGTCGAGATAATCTTATTAGATAAATAAAAATGTCATCCCCCTTGAAAATATCACCAGACCTCTTTTTCCTGCTAAACTATGGACTCGTATAATAGCAACATCACACCCCTCCTCCCACCCAGAATATCCCTATAAAATCTGGCCCATCCACATACGATATACCACGTATCTTATATGCCGTAACCTTAAATTCTTGACGTACCTCTATCATCATCCACTCGTATGAAACGTCCCTTACTTAACGTTGCCTCGCTTTTCGAACACAGCATCGCGACGCAATCGCTCTCTCGCACGTGAGAAATGCTCGCACCGCCTGGCGCATTTGGGTCCTGGCCTTATGTAATCCATGGTCATACCAAGAGCCAGTAAACGCAATAGTATATAAACACGCATATAGGTAATATATATATATATATATATATATACACACAAAATGCCACGAAGATGCCACGTATAGACGACGTCGAGTCAGGATCGTGCTAGCATCAGCAACCACTGCCAAGAGACAGTCTCGGGTATCATGCAAGATCAGCAAAACTACCTGCCGAGTTGGTAGTCGACGTCGCGATGTCGAACTAACTGTAAATTGTCTGATCTGAAGCAGTGATGTTATTGAATAAATGTTGTCACATGTGGATACTTATATTATGCGGCGGTGTGAGCACGAAAGGAAAACAAAATAGGTTAATGGTGATAATAATAAAAAATAATCCGAAACAGATCACGGGTGAACAACCCAGCGACGATGACTAGGAATATGCCCTGAGGCTTCGATTGTGGTACCACTTCCTTGTAGATGGCACCAGTAGAATCCACCAGAATTTCGAAAGACTACGAAGACTACCGCCAACACCAGTAGTCCTTACGTACTAAATACTTGGATGATCGTCTGAACTGCATACCTACACCCTGTTAAAAGGAAGCGCGGGCGTTGTCCGGTCATGCGAGGCACGCTTAATACAGGTCCAGTATGTGATCTTCCGGATTACCTCATGTTTCAGGAAACATTATATTAACCGTGACGCAATTGCTAATATGTATCCTTGCATACGTGATCTTATGTATGTATGTATGTATATCATACGCCTTTACCAATCTTATCATGCTTATTATTTGGGTGAACGATTTGAGGCTTCTCGAAACGGCAAAAAACTTCATTGATCCTTAACTATAATTGGAACTGGTTCAATTGGATGCCGAGTTAGATATACGGGATTCCTGATAATTGCTTATCAAGACCCATCGGAAAATTAAGTCCCCTTAAATCCATTCCACGGACTGAACGTCTCTGCGGGATAGGGCAAGATACTGGACGTCGTTTACGTTATTATCGGTTCTCAGGAAAAGGAGACTAGAGGTCGATGCTCATTCACGTAGTTCCCAGAAGAATCGGTTACTGGCCATATTACTCCTGGTGACCACGCATGCCGATGATCGGAAGAGTTCTGACCAAACGCGTTTAGGGATTCCAGGAACATAATGATTTCTGATCTTCCCTCGAGTCACAAACTTTCTTCGTGACTAATTCGTCTATTGTTACTATATTCATGTCTTTGACACCGTAAGACCATTTTCAAATCCTTCGTAAAACTCGTGACCAAGTTTCAAATCCTTGCAGATGTGATAGAAAAAAAAAAAAATCTTTCACCGTTAAAAAATTGTAACTACTTTCTTGAGGATTTACCAATGCATCCATCCCCATAGCCAACACCCCGTCAAACTACCATAAGATCTCACTAATGGCCCTATTTATCCCATTAATAATCATTCCCCAGAAAATTCATAGCGGTACACAGGTACGACAATACTACGTACACGCATTCCAACATAGAACAATATGACCGTGCGCATTCTCAGGAATTGTGGAACCTCGTAGAATCTCTGCCGACAAAGCATGATAATATAACGAGAGTTTCCATGAATGACTGACTGGTGCCTAGTGAAAACATGCGTAAGCATGCTTAAGGAATATCGTATATGTATACAGTTCGATATACAAAGTCCAACGGGGTAAGACATATAAGATACCAAAAGGATGCTCTGTGTAGATCCTCATATACAAAGGACTATTTCATAAGAACCATAAGCGCAAGCTTCATAGGGCTTATTTTAATAAATCTTAAAGGGAGGTTCACACGTCCTCTATATGCATAATCCTACGTAAGACATCCCTGTAGGAAATGGGTGATCTTTATAGGTTAGCGTTGGCGTATTCCTACAATTGACGCTGAGCTCTCTCGTTGCTGACGCTGACGTTAAGGAAGGAAGCTGCTAACGAAGACGCGTGAGTAAATTGAGAACGAAGGTTCACCATACGCAAGCGTACACAGTGTAGAGTTCACAGACGTTCGTTCTCACGTATAAACAAGAGCTGAGTGTGGGCTAATGTGGGAGTAGGATATACGTATGTGGTTGTACCAGTGGGCCATACAGATGCTACTTGTGAACTTGGCTTAAGGATGAAAGAAAAGGGTCCCTTTTACTTCAGGCACGGGATATACGTCCCACGTGAAAACGTACAGCTCCCTTTTTCTGACCTCGTGGCGGATGCTGGGCCGGATCGGGGGTAGTGGGCCGTTTCCGGTCACCATAAATATCGGGTACCAAAAGCGACCTATGACGTATGTACATACATACGTCTGCAACTTTTCTCGTCTGTCATGTGACTTACTGATGTAATGATTAGAAGAATGTAAAGATTGTATGGAATGGATGTAGATACCTGCCACGTGACTGATATAAAATCTGAGATGGTTCTTTTTTTTGTATTGGTGTTTATCGCATTTTCGTAGAAGAATTTCGGGACTTTTTTTAATCATCGAATTTATTAAATAGGGTAATGCGTATTGCCCCTCAATACGTATACAGGGTTATTCACGACAAACGCATCGGTTAAAGTTTAACGCGAGTGAACGATTCCATTGATCGAACCAGTGTCACCTTGTTAAAAAAATGAAAGAATGTGAAGCTCATGACGTTAATAATGTTATGACGTTAACATAGATTATTTTAATAACGTCACACTGATTGATGGAATCACCTATTTGCGGCCAACTTCAGCTGGTTCGTTTGCCGTGAATAACACTGTATATCGACGTTTTGAGACCTTTCGTTCTCTACCTACGTATTATTCTCCCAGATGACCCACATGCATGGTCTAACGAAATTAGAGCGATCGCTTATGAGGTATGGAGACCCTCCTGAAGGCGAATACCTACGTACAGCATTAACAAGCATGTCAATGCCATTAGTAACACATAGTTTGCATAGAATTCGCAAGGTTGCGATACTGGTGGCTCCCGTAGAATCGATTTAGGGTACCTGTCAACACGTGACACACTAATTTCTAATAAATAATTTTCAAAAGAAAAAAAAAAGATTGAACAAGGTCTAAATTTTTGTTTGTTATGAAAATTATTTACATAGCTTCGATCCGAAAATCGTATTGTTAATGCCAAGTTCGCAATGTGGGGATATTGAGTCCTTGATCATGAAGTATTATTCAGATGCAAATGCTTATATGTTCCGTGCGTGCTGTTTTGGTTTGTTATTGTATACACGTATGGCTAAGGAATTTCACGAATGAATATCCCAATAGCAAGGACGAAAACGGGGACGAGGACGTGTAGCAACGTCGACATCTAAGTCCGCAAATTCAATCGTCGTGAGATCCAATTTCCGCCTGCGGGACATCACGAAGTGGCCTAGGCTTCGTTGAGATGCTACCGAGGATTCAGGATTGACAAACGGGGGTCAATAAGAAGGTCGACTACGGTCCTGTATCGAATTAGCCGGCCGCGGAGAAATTGACCCCGACCAATTGCCCTTCTTCTCGTTTCGACGTGCGAGCAAATGGACGCGCGACGCCACGTTCTTCGCGTAATCACTCTTCATCATCTCGATTCTCGCGCCATTCGTTATAACTCGAACTAAAAAAAGCCGCAGATACCACCTACGTAAAATTGAATTACCACGACACCGTATCAAAGGCAACAACCAAAAAGCCTATAAATATATCTATACTCAATCACGAAGTTTGATTGGTCGAAAACAAAACTCTATACGTTTTACGTGATAGAAATCTCAAATTTTCCTTATAGCTATATATACATACATATATAAAACCCTGAAATCTTATATTTTCTATATACCCATATATTACACTCCCAGTATTTTTATAATGAAATACGATAAGATTATCATATAATACAATGAGGATATCTTACCCGGCTTCCTGCGCGAGCTCCAAAGCACGGGAGGATGCGCGGACGCGGCGACGGCAGCAGCGGGGTTACCGGTGGAGGCAGCCAGCTTGACTGCGTTCCGCGAACCTGGAACATAAAATAAAGAATACATACATTTCCTTACACCGATAGCAGGATAACAGGCACGTGTAGCCTGTTGTGACTATAAGACAGCATACTGCTATCATTGTCCCAATGATAAGAGAAGTATCGCATTGCAAAATGAGCCAAACGATAAGTCCCGGTAAAACATCAGCAAAAGAATCGGTCGGGTGGTCTCCTGGAGGAAGATTCGTAGGAGCTCCAAGAACTACCTATCCTAATCAGGATCCTGCTGCTTGCTCTCTCCAGCACTCCATCGGTATATCATCTTACCACACTGTAATCGCGAGCACAACTATCATACAAACTTTTCATAAACTCAAGATATGGCTCACGAGGTTAGATCAACAAAGCTTCAGGATCATCACCCGAAGTCGCACCAGGCATTCTCGCTAAACTTACAGGCACTGCCCATTCGTTTTGAAACCCCTGTAGATTCGTCTTCTACGTCCGTCAAGGTACAGGTGCAAGGTACCTTCTTAGTACCCGGTACTATGGCGACGACTAACGACGGCGACCACCTCTCCCAAGCGTCTGACATCTTCTCGCTAACGTAGTTCCCGAACGAATATCCACACGACTTCGAGGAAACCATCATCCAGCACTCTACTAGCCAACAGAGGGTATGCGTGCTGCCGGAGGGTTGTACGAAGTTGCTACCTAGCTACCCCCTCAACACACCTACACCCCATAGAAACTACTTTGAAGACCAATCACCCTACACACCAGGAACTTCTATAAACAGATATCGGATAATCCTTGTATACAGAGTTAAGCCATTTTATAGTGTACCTAACCTATACCGATATCCTATATTGTTTCGAAACCCTATCGGACGTAGTGTCCTTTGCTCATCAAGCTAATGGCCGTAATTATCGTACTACGAATGAAATTATTAAGCTATATTTACATAAAGGTACCAACCTAACTGTCACGAATGTCTGCTGGTGAGGGATGAACTTTTATGTAAGTATTAGCCATAACGGTACCGCTTCTGTCGTGGCTTTCTTAGAAAGAAGAAAAAAAAAAAGGAACTTCGGGTGGTCTCAGGTTAATTTTATACGAATAAAGATCATAGCGAGGTTAATTGTTCTCCTCTCAGTCATTAACGGACTTTTTTTTACTAGGTACCATTGACGTTGTATAATTACTTGTTACTATGTATACGCAAGTTTCTTTGTGTGTAATACTGTCGCTTGGGTTTGTAGCAAGTTAATGTCTATATGACGTTGTGTAATAATTGACAAGACGTCAGAGTCGTTGTATTTTCTGGTAATGTGACGAAAAAAAAAAAATAGTCCCAGGAACGCTAATGGCTAATTCGCAGAGAAACGGCTGAGGACAAAAACGTGGATGGCGAAAGTGGCCGGAAGTGAAGATGTTATGGGTTAATGAAATTATTTCATTTTTTTTCTTCTTTCTTTCTTTCTTTAAAGTCGAGATAAAACGACGCCGACGCGTTTACGTTTTAGTTAGTAAGGATGGCTGCTTTGTCTTTCCTTGAAATATATTTGACCGCTACGCTATATACATACCGAACGAACAGAATTGTTAAGCGTGGATGATTTTATAACTTTTCAGGGAAAACGTAACCGGCGACATACACCGAGAAGCAATAAGGTATATGTATATATCTATGGCGTGAATTACCGCGTAAAATTTCATTACTGAAGAATGAGAGAGAGCCGTTACGTGCTGTTTCCAAAATGCACTGTGCAGTAAATTAGAATTAGCGTCGCGCAATGCGCCACTGCGAGTCTCGGCTGCATTGCGAATTTAAACAGCACCGACTGCACACGAATCGGCTGATTGTTTTTCGCCATGCGAGATACGGACGAGGAACAAAAAATGGAGAAAAACCAACAAGTCGCAAGGTATTCGAAATTATTACTGGAAAGGTCTTTTTTTGTATGTACCGGGCAATGTCAATGAAGAGACAAAAGATACTAATGCACTACGTGTATATAAACAAGGTTGTTCACCACGATAAATGCACCAAATGGGTGATTTCAGCTTTCAGAGCAGTGTGTCATCATTAAAGAAAAATGGAAGTTAACATCATCAGCTTTACATTCTTTCCTTTGTTTAACGAGATGACATTACCTGCATTAATGGAATTTACCTTGTATAGGGTGGTAATTCGGGAATATTGAACCAACTAGAGTCAGCATGTCCATTTGATTCCTTATGGAAAAACTAACTTTATGTGGCTTAATATTCTTGAATAATTCTATGTGTATATATTATATATATATATATAATTATTCAATATATATGTATATATATACACAGCATAGTTTTTTAAATTAAATTCACAATTTAAAAAACTAGGGAATGTTTAGTTAGCCACTTTTTGGAAAACTCATTCCATATTCTCCCCATTCAGGGTCACTATTGTTTTTCTAAATGATTATATTTTCAAATTGTTGTTTCAACGAAAATTTACATTTCCGTATATCTTATTTTCCACAGCGTCGTTTCTCCGAACTGTCGTTTTTCCGAAAATTCCCATTCTCGCGTGATTAACTTCACACGCGTTTCGGAAGACGTCCACATTCAGGATGCTGACTTTTCCGGGAAAAAGATGATTCGAGAAAATATTGCTGTGGGAAGTTACACGAGAATATGAATTTTCGGAAAAATGATGACTCGAGAATATAAGTAATCATCCGGGAAAATGATAAAGACCCGTCTATTCGTATGCAGAAAAAAAAGATAATACAAACCGCGAGATAAGAATTTTTGATCAAAGTATATATTTCGGAGCTAATTTAACAAGTTTTCGACATTAATTACTGCGTTATCCAAAAGATAATTATCCATGTCACATGAAAATATGTTCATATGTTCATCATGCATATTTTGAATAAACACAAGATATTTTAATCGGATATACTTTTTGTCTTGTTAATTAACATTTTTTGCCTAATTCTTTCTCTGACCTCTGCCTCACTCTCACGTTTTATTTGCCCATATCGCAAGCCTATCAAATCCACTCAGAATCGTGGGCGTTTTGTATAACGCCGGAAGGACGTCACGTAGTTATTTTAGTGGCAAGATTCTTCAGTCGGTAAGTCGCTGAGCCCATTCAGGACAGTTCTCAAAATGCCTTAGTTACCTAGCTCTTCATTAATTGCGACGCGATTCGCTTTCTCTCTCTCTCTCTCTCTCTCT
>JARPRG010000357.1:13191-33932 GCA_031001745.1 Hartigia nigra | reverse complement strand
ACACGTAGACTTCCTGCTTATAGTATAAATGGCATTGCAAAACGTTTTAGGCACCTTGTAGGCGTTTGTGTCTGACTTGTGAGGACATTGTTTGTATATGCAAATGATTATGCAGCTGTGTATAGACGCGTAATTAAACAAATGCGGGGTTAAGTCGTGGAGATAACAAGATGACTAAGATAACGGTATACAGAGCTTCGTATAGACACTTAGTACCTGCATATGCTTCATTACATATATATATATATATATATATATATATATATATATATGTTCAACAATGTACACATCATATCATATCGCACCACCACGTGCAGCCCCGTATCTATCGCTTTCTGGTGCCCGTGGTATGTATAGTTAAGATAAAAAATAATCTCTCCCTGGAACGGACGTTACGTCGACAATCTCGAGGAGAAGTGTAACAGGCCTAAAGTTAAAAGGACTTCGGAAGACCACGTATAAAGACAAAGGATATATTTTGGTACTGAAAAACAAAAAGTGACAGGAAGATTGTAAAGAAGAAAAATTGAAAATAAAGAAAGCCCCACGGTATCCTCGGCGACGTACGCAAACTTTAATAATCCGTCATCCGGAAGGGGTCGGAGAGGGAGGCGAGGGAAGGGGGGGGGGGGGTGCATGGCGCGAACACGAGATTTCTCGTCGACGATGTTCATGAAGTCCTTCTTCCATCGGATTAGCCGTCGACGCTTCTCTCTCTTTCTTCACTTTTTTTTTTCACATTTATCAGAACTCCCCATCGCCTTTTGAATATCGGAAGCTCGTAAGGACGCGTCGAATGATTAATTGATCAAGAATATTAGTCGTCCATTAAGAACCCATAAAGAGGATCCTTCGAGTAGAAACTGAAGTTAAGCGAAGTACGGTAAATACGTTTTAATTTTGTATTAAAATATATTGGAAAAATATATCGCAAATTACTGTACAGTGTAATAAGGCTTGTTAAGATCCTTATATAAAGGTATATAAACAAAACACATATATGATGTATATCTGAGTAACAATATTGATCGCCTAAGACCTATTATGGACTATTTTCAAAATAATAGATTGCCCTTATTATAGTTTAATTTACTTCGATCAGACGTCTAATCGTGATCAGACGTTCAGTTAAATATCCGCGATGCGATTCGCGTGCCGGCGCCAAGCGTCGTTCCCATTACGTAAGGTCTTCGCGTGCTACGAGAAATATTGCCTCTTCCGCGTAATTCAGCGACGTACTCGATCAGCGACAATTACAAGAAAAATGACACGATCAATCCAGCTTCCTACACGGGTACGTATATATTTGTATAGATATATCATATCTATCGTATACACAGTGTCACCTTAAAACACAATGGCATTATTGACTAACAATCGCATCCCGTCGAATACGTAAATAAATAATCAAGAGAGACAAGGATAACATCAGGTTCTCTCCTTCTGGCATGTTCCTAATAGGAAACTTGGCGATCGCATAAAAATCACAGCTCGTGGCTGATTATCATCCTCGTTTCATCCTCCAATTAGAAGACGTTTACGTACAGGGATAGAAAGCACACCATAGTACCAATTGAACTTTGACTTCGGTTAATTAGCCAAGTGCAAAGAGGGCGCACGAGCTCATCCGAGTTATTCCCATATATGAGATTTATATCTACATATATATGTACATAATAAACACAGATATGTACACCTTGTACATAAAAAAATACCTATGAAAAACCCTAGGGCCCATGAAAAATTCCCTATAACGATTCCCATACGATCCACCGTGTTTTCTTGTGGATCAGAGCGATTAATCCTTTGTTCTACACTGAGATTATGCAATTATGGCAATTTTCAAGGGTTGATTCGAACGTTAAAACACACGTAAGGCGCGCATCAGCGCCTTCTTGCACGCCGCACGTACCGCAAGCACTGACTAGCATCGGGTTGGATAGAATAGGATCGTACTATAGCTGACTGACGCGTGCTATACTAAAAACGTTTGTATATAGCAGAGTGCGCAACACTATCCAGGGATACAGCGATCTATAGTATATCGCACTACATACTATACAACTACGGTGTACTATAGTATAAGGCGAGGATCGTATAGTCGAAAGAGTACGGTTCGTTCCCCTTCCATACGCCGTCGGACTGTGAACTGCAGCTTGAAAGTCTACCAGCAGCGAAACTAACCACTGTCTATATACAAGGTGGCGCTTGAATTAAAAACACCATAATGCAACTTGCTATACTATACCATATAAACTGTATTGCGTGTAAAATTTTCCTAGAATCTTAAGCATTATTCATGTTCATTTATTTACTATACTATAGTATCGAGTATTTCCCTGCTTTACAGAGTGCATGAATATTTATTTTTCATGAAATTAACCAACCGAAGCACTCATTTCTTTCGCAATCACACCCGGTATATAATTTAATATACTCCCCGCTCACTCTCTCTCTCTCTCTCTGTCTCTCTCTCTGACGACGCGGTTTTCTCTCTTGGGGACTTTTTGGTAAGAGAGAAAACGAGAGAGTAATGCAATGCAGGCTGAGATGCGGTTTTACAGTGTGTCTATAGGGTGGCCTAAATAAATAGAATGCAAGACCGCGTAGGATGGATGCAATGTGTTTCAACCGTATATACGATTCCTAGTAGTATATATAGTGCATGTACAGTGTAGTAATGACAGAAACTGTTTTATCGACATGAAGAATTTTACTCTGCTAAAGGTACGATCATGGTTCTTTCAGGTGACGCTTTCATATGGAAGTTGAATAGGGATCTTGCATATTCCATATGGATAACTGGATGTTATCATGCATCGGTAACAAAGAACACCTTCGTTATAGGGTATACGTATCCAGAATATCCAGATAGTAGGTTTCAGTTAGTTTCACTTTTGAGAGATTTCCAGATAGTGGAAACGATCATTAAGAAAATCGAAAAAAAAAGACTGAAATGTTTGAATCGTTTAGCAGTGAAATATAATGTGTCATGTACACGGCTTGGGACGTTACTACGTAAAGAAGAATTATCAGAATTTAATATCAAGTAGAACAACATAGATCAAACTGCCTGATAACATACAAGTTATCAATAAAATCAGATACTCGTTTATTGACGACAGGTGTAACGTCATTAAGAGATACACATGGTTATTAAATAGCAATTAAGCGTCGCGACGCTGTCCCTTGAAGTCATTACGAGGTCCTCGAAATCCATCCTGGCGTTAACGCCCGACTTCACGTATACTCATAGTTTTGCAAGTGATAGGCCGACCAATTTTTATAATTGATTGATGATAAACTACATATTACAAGACTGTCTGACGATGAGTCAATCAAAGTTCGAGACAAAATAAAAAGAGATGAAAATAGTCTTGAAAATGAAAGTTATGAATGATTTCATCAGGACCAACGATATTTTCTTATACAACAGTTCTATCTCCTATCTGTATGCATATGTATGCATAAATAAACCCTAGAATTTACTCAAGCTCGAAACATGTATTAAAGGCGCAATCACCTTCTCTATCAGGTAAAATTTGGAAATTGCTGTTGGCGAAATCAAAGTTATGTATCAGGAGTAGCCTCGAAGCAACAACATCATCGGAAATAGCTCTTCTGCAAGTGCAACGAATAGCAACTAAGAAATAATGAGCCACGTGGGAGGTTTACGAAATAGCAGCTTGTTTGCCCGAGGTTATTGATCGATCATATTTCCGCGGATTACCGAACCATTACCAAATATTATTTTTCGTATTTCAGATCGTAAACTAACCCCTTAGTGTACAGTGTCAAAGTTCTTTCGAAAAAACTGCTACAATAGTTTTGATAGAGAAGATATTATGGCTCCCCTATATACGACAAAATTGAGGCAGATAGCTGAAACGTACCAATAAAAATATCGACTCTTAATTGAATGTCATTTTTTTTTTATTGACATTCAAAATTGCCGCCATAAGTCACAGCCAATTTCATACGCAACCCACTCGTAGCGTAGCACGTTATTTGATCGTGTATCTGTAACCGGAGTCAGGATAGGTTAAAGCAAACTAGATCTATATCGTTATTATTATTACCAATCCCTTCATCCTTATGTATGTAGGTACCTTCGGCAAAAGCAATATTCCATATTTCAATGAAAGCCCACGGGGCAGTAAAACGTAGAAGACAGGCAACTGTTACACGTGTATCGTACGAAGGTAGGGAACAAAGAAAGAAATAAAGAAAAGATACGGTATAGTAATAAAAGGGTACACGTATCCGAATCAATAAAAGATTCAACAAAATTGTTATGAAAATTAAAAGAAAAACTTGGCAAATCGTTTGAATAATATACCTGGTTATTCAGCAGAAACACAACACCTGAATATGGTTTTACCATAAGAAGCAAATGGACGGACTACTAAATTCTGATATGATAGATTAGGCTAGGAACGTTACGGAGACGGCGAGTCTTGAAGAAATTTTATAACTGGATTAATCGAATAAATGTGGACGCTAGGACAGCCTGTAATATCATAAAGTACTTATACGGGCGTTATTATTTACAAACTGTTTACCTGACCAAAACTGTAAAAAATCGGTTTTTCTCACGATACATGTACACCATTAATCAAAAATATTGAACCACCTGAAGATGGCTCTGTCAATTTGATTTTTATTAATTTTCATGATAGAACCATCTTCAGGTGGTTCAATAGTCCTGAACAACTCTGTATATACCCGCATGAAAATTTGTACAGTTAAAACTTATGCATAAACCACATTAAATGTTTAAAAAAGATATAATATATATATATATTATTATACATATATTAAAAATAGATACGTTTTTGCAGAATTTTATAAAGATTATACTAGTATACTCATAGACTCGCTATTCCGTCTGCTTTCATCTTTGACATTTATTTACTTTCTCCGCCATTTCCCTTTGTTCGATATTTCCGGCATTTTTCATTACTTCCTTTTATTTTTGTATACACTCAGATTCCACCGCAAGCATTAGGTCCAGCATGTAAAGAAATTCTTCCACGTGTACGACCTGGTGACCCTCTCGTTGTTTCCAAAGTATCCAAGCCTGAGTCAGTGCGCGACGTAACATTATTCCCTCTGCAACCCTACGGAGCGTGTATTGATCCGTTTGCAAATAACGGACCCATAGGATATATAGATATAGAAATAGGAAGAGAGATTGACCAGCTGGTCTTGTGGCAAATTTGCTATCTATCTATACCCATAGTATATATATAAGATATACACGGATACAGTCTAATACAAAGAGGTATAGTAATAGTCATATATATAAATATACTTTCGTAACTACATGTAATCGTTAGACGTTACGTCGTCAGGCGCTCATCGTTGGATAAAGATAATAGGTAACGCGACGCGCATCCAACATAATTTTATATAGATAGCAGCCGGCTTTCGTTATCCATTGTATCTCGGTAATCCAATCCCGAGTACGATGATGTCTGCCAAATGGATTAAAGCAAAAAATAACGAAGAAAAATGAAGATTATCGTGCTTCGTACAAGAAATAACTAGGCTTTTATTAATTGTACATTTAATTTTAATTCGCACGCGTCTTTTTGGACACCCTATGTATTTTTCATATTTTTCTTTTTAATTCCAATTTCTGCCTTTCTTAATTTTCGTTTCATCCTGTCAATCTAATTCCTTCGCCTTTTATCAGTCGTCAATTTTTCACATTGAGAGGGAAAGTTAAATTCAACAAGTAATGAAATTTCGCGTTTACTTTCGTACGGCTGCCTCGACCCATCTCGTGTCTGGAAACCGTTATTCTTTAAAGTTGGGTGGGCAGAAACGGGGGGGGGGGGGGAAGGAGAGCCGATTAGACTGAAAATAAAGAAACCGTATTAGCTTAATAACTCCCAATCCCACTGTTTGCCACTTGTCTACATAATTCTCACTTTATAATCGATTCGGACAATGCGCCGCGTAATTCAAATGTAGACTAGTTAACATAAGAGCCTTAATTCTTAACGATCCCAACCTGCTCAGTTCTATAGAGAAATTAAGGTTTTTCCAATGGTGATATTATGAATTACGTAACATCGTCACGCGTTTCTGTTTAACAGCGATTTGTTACTTCTTATCCGAATTCTTAATCAGCAATAATTTCTGTTGTAATGACTCATTGGCGACTTACGGATTCTCAGAAATGGATTAGCTGTATAAAGTTTGAAGTGATATTCAAAGCGTCATTGATATCGTGAAGAGGATATAGTCATAATATGAATACGCATAAACGAGTTTCATGAAAAAATGAATCATCCTGTAGACAATTGGCGAGTGTATAATCGTATGGAGTAATGATAAAATATACAGTACTTAACATTGTTACGTTTAATTTTAGTCTACTCAAGTTATAATCAGTGTAATATAATATCCTTAACCTCTTGAGTGTCAGACTGAAAGATAGAAGAATCTGATTAGTAATGTCTAGAAAAATTAAGGTTATCGGATTATTATGAAACTTCGTGTCTTAAAGCTTTTGAGGTCACGGAATATGTGTCTGATCTCAGATTTACAAAATTTAAAATAGCGGATTCAATATGTCCGAACAAACAATTTGGTCGAAGTCATGTTCGGTGTTATTATTGCAAATGTGTGGATTTAATAGCCGTCAGAGTAAAAACAATTATTTAATTATTATACGTCATATTCAAGAACCTCAAAAATCTAAGGATATCAAGTTTCATAAAAATAGGACATTTTTTGCATCTTTTGTAATTATGATTCGCTATTTTGAATTTGGAAAGTTTTTGCTCAGATTCGAATTTAACGACTTCAAGAATCTTTGAAAACCAAGTTCCATGAAAGTCGAAATAGTTTAGGTATTTCTTCACGATGCCACTTTTATCAGTTTCAGGTTTTTTGATGTAAGGTAGAAGTGCCATTTTTGGTCACCTTAGTACCGTATGTGCCGATCAAATTGATCCATTTGTGGACCTATTACCTATAAATGAAGGCGATGGCCACAAATGGGACAAAGTTACTTTCGTCAAGAGAAATCAATTATTAAGTAATTACAATAGGGCGTCGATTATTCAAATTAATTGGGATCGGACACCATTCAGATAATCGACGTTCTTTTTAAGACTGTAAGTATTAAAAAGCGTCGTTAAAAATCTTCATTATGGTATATTTTCATAATAAATCTAAAAATAAAAAATAAATCAATAGTACCAGAAATTAATACAAGTTTTGATAAGTATAGCCAAAAGTGCTACAATGACGACAAGAGGTACCCTTGATTAATGAATTACCTTAACAAAATAATATATTTCTTTTTATTACTATATACAACACGTGATAGAATCTACAAAAATCCTTACGTTCCATCTGTGCAAAAATTGGAGCCTGACGTCACGGATTCAACTATATAGACTCAAACCTTCCATAAAGCATATAGCGTTGGGAAATTCAATCTCCCATAACGCTTTCCTTTTACCCAATTCCGTGGCATGACACGTGATTTATAAACATGCGCATTTCATTTGCCTATTTTATAAAGCAGATAGTTAATCACAAAAGTAATCAGAGAATGGGTTCACGAACGGTAAGGGAAGTACAGTAAACAGTAACAGTAAATTTATTTCATTGCACACGCATATTTCAAAGCTGGGATTTCGCGTAAATAACCATGTTCAATATTGCGCATGCGCAAACTCTACTACGATGGAAGAAGTAAAGAGGAGAAAAATATTCAATATGGCAGATATTATTCACACATATTTATAATTGTATTTTGGTAGGCTGTAGGTTATGCAGATGTGCGTTATGAGCGGTTTGATTGTACACCCAGATTTTTCGATATTTAATACCTTTTTCATTGTTATACGTAAAGCATGATTGTACGTATGATTGAGGATTATCGCGCCAACTGAAAATTATTCTACAACAGAAATCAAATGAGTACAATATTTTTCTTTTTTTTTGAGAACCCTGTATATGGTATATAGGATTATTCAGGAGGAGCGTGAAAACTGAAGTTAGCTTGTCCATGTGATTTCTATAGTGCCAACTTCAGGTTATGCAATACTTATGAATAACTCTGTATAATGTTTTCTTGAGTATCATATAGGTGAGGCAAAAAAAGGATTAGCACTTTTCAAGATTAACGCTTCAACCACTACAACCTAGCTGTTCAACAGTTTGCTGATCTAATTACGGCTTTTTTGTACCTATATAGAATATGTCATATATATATACTGTATATATATACTGTATATGTATAGTTATTACATTGTGCGAGAGACTGTTGCCAAACACTTGGTGTTGGTAATATTTTTGATAACAGTGATAGCTAACGGAACAGGATTATCGATTCCGGTTGCCACTTTGACTTATCACGTAAACTAAAAGAAATATTGGTTTTTGAAATGAGCGTATTTTTTCGCTTTTACGAAAATATAATCGTTTTATATCTTGGCACGAGTCTTTGATAACGACGTTACTAGGAATACGAATCATGATGTTTGTAAATTTTGTTTTTCCTTTACCGTGAATTATGGTATCTGATAAAACAAAATGATACGAAAACAATGACTCCCGTCAAGATAAATATTATTTTTTTTTTCAAATTGCTTTTAAATCCAGGCGAAATTGGCAAAAAATATTCTTCGTCAAAATATGGTTTCATTCACGCAATTTTTTATGCTTTAGAATTTTTAGGGTCGAAGAGTACGAATTGAAAGTCAAAATGTATGTTTTACAAGTCTATTGCTTTGAGAACGTTCGAAAGTGACCTTGAAGCTTCCAGTAAGTGTAAAATAATATTTGAAATCTATAATATAACAAAAAAAGAAAAACACTGTAAAATCCTATGGCAACACAAGGATTTTTATATATTTATCAGTTAATGTTGGGATATTCCGAATCATTATTTTTTTAATCAAATGAAACATCTTTAATATATAAACATCCATTTACAAGGAAAATAATATTGTAACGAACCGTAGTTACCGGCGGGTATGGCTTGTAGCCTAAATTAATTATCGCCAGATGTCTCCCAAGTCGCGGTAATAATTTCCTTCTCTATGTAATAGCTCAACTTTTCTACCAGTAGACCCACGTCACATCCGTTTCGCTGAATAACACGTGCACGAGACTAGACGCTAATTCGACCAATAATTCAGATACGTTCAAAAACCATGTTAGATCACCACATTTCTGTATACGCGTATGATATCTCTTTTGTTCTGCGTTTTTATTGTAGCCAATAAGCCATAGAACTCGGAGAGTATGAGATTGTCATAATATCACGGAAGAGGACGATAATTGCCCCAGACCAAATTTTATAATTATTAAATCCCTAATTAATTGGCCGGCCGAGCGTATAAGACGACGAATAGATTTCCATTCAGTAATAACGTATAACGAGATATTTATCTAGCCAGAGAGGACGAACGGGGAAAATATTCCAGTTACCGACGCATCGATAAGTGAGCGAACGCCTATATCAATTGTATTACAATCTCGTCATGTTCGTTCTATATATTGTTTATTGGTAATATGTTTTTTAAAAGGTATGGAAAATGTGTGTACTGGTTGCATCTGTGATCTGTGATATTGTTCTATGAACTCTGACACCACTATGAACCACTTTAAATTCATTTTATATTTTACGTTAAGACAAGTCACTCTCGAACATTACTACTATTTCCTTTAGTTATATTGATCGTACGAAGAAAAAAATTATTAGAGAAAGTTTACTAGAGCAATTATTAGTACTTGAAGAACTATTTTCTAGTGACAATGGCAACGGATCTAGTAAGATCGACAACGTAAACTAGTACGACTTACAATTACAGTAGTAAATTTTGACAGAATTATTGTCATTGACAATTGAATCTATTGTTGTCCAAATACCAATTATTGCTCTACTAATAATTTGTCTGGGTGTGTAGACGATAAGAAAAAGATCGACTATATCATAGAATCGATATAACAATAATTCTTGAATATAATAATAATCCATAATCCAAAGGAACTTCAATTTAAGTCTTCGTAATTGATAAGAGGCATTAAAAAGAAGTAGCAGCGAGTAAGAAGTACTTTAATAACAAGCACGCAAATGTCCTGAGAGTTTGGTTGATGTTTCGCGTGGGTAGCGTCGCGACGATAAACTTTTTTGGCGAAAAAAAAAGCGCCATTACTTCCTACCGTCACGTCCCTCATTATTCCCGTATTGAATTTTCAACGGTGACAACACTTAATGGGTGTTAAAATTTTAGCCATTCATCCTTTCTCTTTTTATTTATCTTCAGCAAAGCTCTTCCATTACTTTTACATTAATCGTCCATAACGTCAATCAAGGTATGTCATCGTCAGGCGTCCTTTTCTGTCATCTCCATTTGCGTCTAATTAATCCAAGTTTTCAATTCCCCATTATCTTTTTATCGATACCCTAACTTTAAAATGTGGTAATCCACGTTTATGAAATTGCGAAAATTTAATGGATTATAATAAATTACGGTATCGGTAAGCACTGCGTGTGCTACGGTTTCTGCTACTGCAATAAAAAAGTCCCCACGGAATTTCCCTGTAAACTTTTTTCTTAACGTGTCTTAGTGTCTTACTGTCTTGAGAATTCGAGACCAGAGCAAAAATATTTTAAGGCATTTGCTAAGCTATCGATATACCGTAGTTGCGATACGTTATCAAGAGACTCTCGGGCCAAATACACGTCGAGAGACACGACCAGACTATAGTGCACTAGTCGACAGATATACCTGCCGTAGGGATTAGATATCTTAGAAATGATTATACTATATAAAGATCCATCGAAACGTTTATCTACAGGGTCATTCACACCAAGAGCAACATCTACACTGAGAAAAATACTCTATAACCAACCAAATCAACGACTGCGATTGGTGAATTAAATAATTCGTTGATCGACCGAAATAATTGTCAAAATAAATAATAAACGAATAATCAATTCAACGAAAATACTTAATTTTCTGAACAAATGTAGGGAAGGTGCAATGTCAATTTTTAAAATAAAACTTAACAAGTTGAATTGAGAAAAACACTACGGCGGTGTATGAGCTGGATAAAAGAATTATGAGTTGCAAATATAAACAAAAGGCCGAGGATTTCCACTCGGGATTACTAAGGATTGATCAGCCCTGGATCTCCAGTGTAGACACGGATTGGCCAAGTAGTCCTCCACAAGAAACTCGTCGTAGCAATTGTTAAATAAGAAATAATTAATCGTGCAAAATTCTATGTATTGTCTTAAGTATTGGTATATATTATAATCACTTCCACTGTACATTCAATCTACATACTACCCTTTTATACTGAACCTAGGGGTTGTTGTTATTTATCAGAAAAGCATTTTCCAGTATAATTATTTGCTAGAAAAAAAATAGCTGCTCCAACGCCACTTGTATTCCTGTTGCTGACGGCAGCTGCTGATATAACAGTGAGCTACGTTTAGTTAGGCGATTATATCTACTGGCTCATTTCTCTGCCGTAAGCAACAGGAACACAAGCAGCGTTCTGTCCAATGCTATTTTATGCAAATGACAATTTTAGACAATAATTTTCTGGCAATTGGCAGCAATCCTCAGCCTAGTTTTCGTACACGGTAATATTAAGTAATTATGATTAAGCCCGTAGCAACACTTGTGTCCGGCATGTTAATGTATTTGTTGTTTTTTATTTCTCAAAGCACCTATCCTTTTACATCGTATATCATTTGTTTAGCTGCAGCTGTCCACGTGGGATTGATTGAAGACATGTATTATTTTTATTATATTATCATGCATATGCGCATTTATATACTTGATAGCGTGTTATATCGAAACGTAGAAGAGTGACTTAAAAAAGAGACGACGACAATCTAAAATTCAAGAAAGAGAAAAACAGAATAACTAAGAGATTCGATACTCGAATATATCGTGTGGCAATATTTTTTGTGGAATAATTTTTTAATATAAAGATTTTCCAAACGTTAACCATCAGTTCGATTAATTGATATCTGTTTTATTAAGTGTTATTCATTGCTGATAGAATCTTCCTGTAATAGAGGAATTTTTCATTGGCTCAATACAGTGATGATTCTGGTATAGTGATAGTGGAATCGTACTCGGATGAATTTTAACGGATTTTTTTTTATTCCATTGACAAAAAAAAGTCGGTTATAATATCCATTAAAATGACCCTACTGATAAAAACTGATAGTTCTTTGGTCGAAGTTGATGGTGATAGGTATGTTATCAGAAATGGTGACGCGTTAATTTTCAGTGTCAACATCCCGTTCACACAGCCGTCGCAATTTACAATGGATATTACCATTGTTATCGATATACCAGATCGCAAATGAATCGCAGATGTCTCCAAAAAAATAAAAAACAATTGCCGCACGATACGCGTCAACCAACAACTTATGTCTTTGTACAATAAAGAAAAGCCCAGGAACTCTGTAAAATTCAAATTGCTTATTTAAAGCATTCTAGTAAATAAATAAGGCAGTCCCACATGTTCCATACCGGTCTTGGTTAAAAAAAAAAATGATTAGGTCAGTCAACCCGGAAGACAGTTGACAATGTGAACTAGAAATTTTGTATTTAAATAATTTAACGTCAGGAATGACGATGCACAAAATTTTCTGTATCTTTGCGCAACTGTGTCGCCGTTGTCGAGCGAAAGAAAAAAGCAGAATGACAAGTGCGTAAAGCGACAAGGATATTTTTTATCTCTCTTATTATTTTCTTCACTTTTTTTCCCTATCTCTCTCTTTTTCTTTCTTTCTTTCCACGACCATACCCGCCATTGTCGTCAGAAACGTACGAGGCAGTCCTGCTGACGCATCTACGAAAGAATTATACAATCGGTAATTTTCCATGAGATTCGTAAAGTTCATTGGTTTTTTTTTAACTAAAATATGGATTTTTTCCTCGTTAATATAACGAGTTCGTGACACTTGTCTTGACAATGATCCATTTTTAGAGCCAGCAGTTGAAGAAGAAAGAGAGAGAGAGAACAATATTTTTCTAGGTGCGACCCCTTACGAACATTTACAGCATATAGATATAAGCTAGAATACAGATAATATTTATATGTATGGTAGGCGGTCATGTTTCCCAAATTTATTATCACCAAAAGGTATATATATGGACATTAATACATATCTCATCGATTTCGCCTGATTTTCTTTGCGAAACTCTGTCCTGAAATAAAAAAATAAAAATCATTTGCGTCTTGTCTTTTGTCACGGAGTGTTTGCTTGGAATTGCTCATTCTTCGTGAGTTTCAAGTCTGGTAATAGAGCAGACCAAGAGACAACGCTGGTGTTCTGAGTTCCTCGTTATACTCATTGGGGCCTGATTGCAGACTATGGTGAGGAACATAAGGACCCCAAAGACTACAGCGAGGAATTCGTTTGCTCCATGGTAAGAGTTTATCCCCCCATACATTGTCGCACCTCCGCAGCACTTCTGCCAGACTTTGGCCGCACTCCGCTATAGTAACAGACTATCGTTCCTAGTGTTCTGAGTTCCTCATTAATAATGAGTCATTATAGTCTTTGGAGCCTAGGTGTAAAATATAACGAAAAACGCTAGAACTCGAAAGATGACAACGAGGAACTTGAAGTAAAGCCATTCTGACAATTAATGTATTCTTCAGGAATAAAATTTCGGTGGAAGTGCGACAAAAGTCTACCAGAGTTCCTCGCCGTAGTCTACAAACAGGTTTCAGTAACTATAACGAGGAAGTCAAAATACCAGGAGTAGCAAAATGTGTTCGGAAGTAAGAAAACATTGACAGCGCCATCTCTTGGTCTGCACTATTACTAGACTTGTATCTCACGGCGAACGTGTGAACAAATTGCTATCTGATACTTCAAGGACAAAAGACAAATAGACATGTTTCATTTTCATTTTATTTATTTCAGGGCCGCATTCCACGAAAAAAAAAATCCATTGGAACCGATGACATGCGTATTAATGCCGGTCATTGTACGTACGAACGAGTCAGATAATTCCTTTGTTAGTCAGATTGACAGAGAAGGAGAGAAAGTGATATTTATTCTATATCCCAGAATGGATCACTTATATGTGTAACCTTGCAATATATTACAGAAATATTAATACTAAAAAATAATGTCGTATATGTCGCTACAGTCGCCTAGTGATTATGCGGCGCCGAGACAGGCGTCTTTACGGATCTTAGCTCCTCTAACTACTATACGTTCCTTTGTAGACTAAATTAGGAACGTTCCAAAGATAGCTAATCACGGATTACATGACATACATATATTTCTTAAGGAGATGTTTATGATACTTCTTGAATCACCTACGTGAAGTTAAACTCTCTTCCCACATGTTTGAAAGTGAATTTTTTTAAAAATCATTTGCTCAGTATTGCCTTGGCTTCCATTTTTTTGTCCCTTGTCGGCTTTTAAGTTACATTGGAAATAATATCAGGAGGCTAAATTAACGGTAGCCCTCCAATTTTTCAAAATCGAAATTTTTATTACTCTCCTTAATGCAATATCGAGTGCCCGTCTGTGCCCTGTCATTGATTTAATTCGTCCCACTTCCGCGTCCGAGTTATCATTAAACGAAAATTTGATATGATCATGGAAAACTTCCCAGTCTAAGGGCAAGTTCCGGGACTATAAAGGTACTTCTCACATCGATTTTTTAAAATTCTATCAGTGCCAAGCATGTGGAACTGTGATAGATTTGGTTATGATTACATGAGGTTAAATTGGGTTATATTATAATTTCGATGTTAGACACCAAAAAATGTTAGTCTTTTTCTCATATTAGCTTAGATAAATGATACAGGGTTATTCAGGCCAAACGCACCACCTGAAGTAAACCTGTCTATTTAAATACTATGGTAGAACCATCTTCTGGCCTTGAAATACTTTTGAATAACCCTGTATGAATTTACCAGGTACGTTTAATGATCTAACCAGTTATATGCTTTACTTTTTATCACTTCGTAATAAGCTAACAATCTGTATGATAATAATGCAATATCAATTTACAATATTAATGCAAGAATCTGCCAACATATAAAGCCAGCCCTAGTCTTATTCGGTAGTTGATTTCGACAAAATGGATATTAGTATAAAGTCAAAGGTTTATAATATTTTCAAATTATGTTTCCTCAGAATTCATCAGTGCGTATAAATATGTATGCGGTATCTGCAGATACATATGTGTACATACTAAGAGTAAGCTAATATAACACGTCTCTTTCATATATTCCTTATAAAAATCACGAAGAAATGCCTTATTCCAATATCAACTAGAATCAATTTAATTGAAATAAAAAATTGCACACACTTGCTACGTGACTTTTACTTAACTGCTGCGTGTCTGGATTACCGCAAAAAATCCACGTATTAACGGATAATTACCGTAGCAAATTTTTTAGTAACGATAACGAGTAAAGTCCACATACGGAAAATTTTGATAAAATTCTGAAATTGCCAAACAATAAGTTTCTGCTCGAAGGATTGCACAAGAGCGTATCACAGTCATAGCGTAATTGAATGTAAGAGCATTTCTATGGAATGACAAAATATATACTTCCCGTCAAAAGCAAATTATAAAACATCGCAGGAAGTGAAAGCGGCTTAATAAAGTCTAAGAGAAAAGGCAAATTTTCGTTTTGGGACAATCACGTGTCTGATTTAATTAATGCGTCAGATCACAAAGTCAATTAGCGTCATTTTATCGATCGAATTATTATAGGTTTTAACACGTAGAAGTCTGCAGACTTCAAAAAACTAAGTTTTTAAGTAAACATTTTTTTATCGCTCCCCATTTTGTATTCTTGTATAAAAAAAGTAAATCCGCATATTTTCTAATGCAAAGTTTTTCCAATTTATTTACTATGCAGACAGTGCGTGTGCCTTATGGAGGGAAGAAAAAAATCAGACGACACAAAATTTTCCGTAATCGCACACGGTGACGTAGTTGCGCTCGAGCTGTATGACACGTTCAATTCCCATCGAACAAAGAACAAGTGACAAAACCTTAAACGACACTGGTTTATTTGCATTTTGTTATCTTTGGATTGAAGTTTTATGACAAATAAATTCGTAGAATCATTCGTGTCATTGGAATCATTTGTTTTTCACGTTTATCTCGAACTATATATACTATATATACAGTAACGTCCAATTGAAGTGTAACAAGGTAACTTTTGTATATTTCCGGTAAACTGACCAATTTCGAAAAACCAAAAACATACTTTTTAGGAAATTTCCTCCGCTTTCGAATGGTACAGGTTTCATCCCGATCGAATACAAAATGGCCGATGGGCAGGGGTTGGAGTGAAGTCATGCATTTTGGGAGTCTTGGTAGAGTGCGAAAACTGGTAGTTCCGGAAGGAAACTAATATTTTTGATTATAGCACGAGAAAGATCATTTTTTGGCAATCAAAAAACCCCCCTATAGATCCCTGTAGCATCACTCTAGGGGAAGTTACAGCCCCTTGAAGCGAAAACGCTTAATTGAAAATAACTCCCGAACGCGTCGGCCGATCTCGTTTAGTCTTTGCGTGCTACTATCTTTAACGATTCTCGTAAAATTGTTGTTCTCAGAGACGATTACGTGACAAAGACATTTTCGATGTTTAATAACCCCTTAACGAACTCATTCTTCGATGTATAATAGCGCATTTTAATCGTTGAAATTCCAGCTACAATATGGGATAAATGTTAAATTTCTGTTTCATCGCATTCTTAATGAAAAATGGCGGAAAAGCTTCAAATGCGTTTGCGATATCTTCGTCACGTAATCGTCTCTGAGAATAACAATTTTGAAACCTGTACCATTCGAAAGCGGAGAAAACTTCCTAAAAAATATGTTTTTCGTTCTTCAAAATCGGTCGGTCATATACAAAAATTACCTTGTTCCACTTCAATTGGACATTGCTGTATATATAACTTCAAATGAAGAAGGACAATGAGAGAAAAAATACGAAAAAATAAAATAATAAAAGAGATACTTTTTACCTTGGATGTCATTATTATTGTATTATTGTATTATTGTATAGTCGGTCCACGAGTTCAATACGTTTTGTTGACAATTCCCAACAATGCAATCCTTAGTAAATCACAAAACCATGTACACACATACTTTGTAGCAAATTTTATGCAGTGTCACGTGTGGCTTGCCAGCAACTTCATTGTTTTCGACCTGTCAAAGAAACATAATAAACTCGTGGACCGACTGTAGGTATGATATAGCACAGTCAACGATAAAACATTTTATTTTCCGTTTGAATTCTTCCGCCTTTTACTATACCCGCCAGTATCCACTTTTCCGTTCAAGTAGTTTCTCTGAAAATATCAATTTTGTTTTGTGTTTTTATGTCAAGCATAGATAGAAAGAGAACATGAAAGAACAAAGGAAAATTTGTATGAGTAAATTTTTTCCCTATAATCAAAAACGGGATAGAAAAAAAATTAGATCTGTTTTTTATTGTTCTGGGAGTAACCAGTTCTATATTCGTTCTATTATATATCAATTAGAATCGTCATACGTCTAATGTATATACAGAATCTATATACATATCGCAAGAGTATACAGCATGAGCACACACGTTCTTCTACGTCAGGTTTGCACACGCTAATTGAATTCTGTCTGATGTCAGAAGAAAAAATGCGGTCGGTCCATCCTGTTGAATTCGTTTAGTATTTATTGCGAGTAAGAAGAGAAAAGAAACCGGAAGTGTTTCCTGAGGTGAGCCCATGTCAATATTCCTTGGCCTAATAAATATACAAGTAATTTATCGCTCCTCAAGATAAATAAATAAATTCACGTGTCACTGTAATCCTACAGAATGAATAATGATACAAAATGTTTGAAAAACAACGATTAAAAAAGAAACAAACATTTAAATTCTCCAAATATCTATGTCATAAATTTTATTTTAATGATTAATCGATCACAAAGAATTTTACGGTCATTTACCTATATCTCGTTATATGATGTGAGATGTGTCTTCAGAAGAGATAAAAATATGTCACTCCTGAGATGGACATACAAATCGACGCGATATAGCAATCTCCAGCGATATTTACCGATCTTGGATAAAACGGATTTCGTTATCGTATCTGGAACACTGATCGATCCGTAATACGTGGAACTGACAGATTTATTTGTAGACAACAGTAAACAGTGCGACTATTCTATTGGATACATAGTTGAAGAATGAGTTGAAAGAAGACAAAAAACTGATAAGAAAAAAAAAAGAAAAAAGATTAAAGGAAAATAAATGATATAGAAAAAGGCAGAAGAAAAGAAAAAAAAAATCAACGATCATACATAATGAATAAGACTCACTGGCGCCACTGTCGTTCTCACCATCTTACCGTAGCGATCGCTGACTAAACCTTATAAAGTGACATTTTACTTTTTTTATTTTTCTCTATCCCTTTCTTTCCACTTTTTTTTCCCTTTAACGCCTCAAATCGACCTGCGCTTCGTCGCTCGCTGGAAAATTCCTTGTGACGTTATATACAGGGTGTTCCGAAACTCGCGCACTCTGCAGGCGTGTTCGGGAGATAAGAAAGATACTGGAAATGACCTTAGATTTATTTTAAGCATGTTTAGCTTTTAAATAAGAACCGATCTAAGACAACCAATCAAAATAAGGCGGTGACGGAAACGGTAGGCACTTGCGAATTCAGAATTTTCTTCATTTGCTTTTGTTTCTCGGTGACAAGGGTTAGACTGAAGCTGGCTTCAGAAGCCTACTGGATACTACCGTCATTTTCAGAATCTCTGGTATCCTTCGAACAATGCTACATTCTATGAGTGGGCGAATTTCGCAGCACCCTGTATAGTAAAATTATATATATAAGGATTCCATGAGGATAATCTTGTGCACTTCTCATTAAAGACGAATTGTATACGGCAGATTTTGACAATTTGTTAAAATCTGTCGCATACAATTCGTCTTTAATGAGAGTAAATATCTCTTGTATACAATTAGAGTTTATATTGAATTTATCAAATCCGCGTAGTAGTATTTTATACCGTTATTATCGTATGATACAGTCCTAGGGATAAATAAAAAATAGAATTTTGTTTGTATTTCAGAAATCCTGATCGGTTCGTTGGTTCCCTTAGCCTAGGGTCCCTAGATAAATGAGGATTCCACTCTATAGTAAAGCTAGCAGCCTGTACCAATATTATTCATCCATCATAGAGAAATGGCTCGCGTTCTCATTTTTCTCTCTCTTTCTCCTGTTTTACATCTCGAGGTCGCAGAGGGAAATTAATCAACACTCTCACTACGCGCGATGACTTTCCAAATGATTTCCATGCACAGGACAAGGCTGAGCCGACGTAAAGCGACGACACTGTCACGTATTGCGCGTCAACACGTGCCAGTGACGTAAGCAGCACAGTAAGGGACCCCACCTGTTTACAGACGTAGCTCATCAAGTAATTCTCGGCCGAATTTTCCTGGAGGCGATTATGCTTACAAAAAAGAATCTCATTTGAATTCACGGTTGTCTTCCAGCCGTGGATAAAGCAGAATAATAAAATAATAACAGTCTCTCCGAAACGTAAGGACGCAGTAACGGTATTGAGGTAAGGCGGAAAACTCAAAAAATTCAAAAACTTTACTATCACGTTTCCAACATCTAACATCTTATGAAACACGGGCTCAATTTCACTCCCTACCTAAAACATAATTCACAAAAGGGATCAATAGGCTCTACCTTGTTTACGAGGCGTCATAACTAACCAAGGTTGATGCGCTGGAATTCTTCGAACGGACTTTGCCAGACTGTTAGGACTTTACTGCCGATCCCCTTTTTATATATACGAAGAGTAGGATATACTGGTATTATTTCGGACGCGAGGGTTTCCGGTACGATAAACCACTATTTCCTTCTGGTTCCATAGCCGGAAGTACTACATGCAGACAAAAAACAACAAATATCGTTAGGCAAAAATACTAAATACAGGTCAAATGCCGCTCTCGATTCCTGTTATTTTCTCACAAACGACGGAAACGTCTGGGATTCATTATTTTGGTTTATTAGATTTATCCTGATGAATCGTTAGTGAATTTTAAGTCATCGTGAAATCCATAACGATTTCTCCATTAAGGAATTAAGAGCACTAATTAATTATCATAACCCAATAAAGATCATAAATAACTTATACGTTATTTTAAATGTATTAAAAAAATGTTTAACTTTCATTTATATTTTATACACATATTTTATCTTGTACAGGTGTATACGTATTTACGAGTTTATTATCAAAATTATTAACATATGAATGTGATTTTCAAGAAATATATAAGATGACATACAAAGTGCATATACATATACAGTAACGTCCAATTGAAGTGAAACACTTGAATTTTTGTGTATCTTTGCGAAACTATCACCGATTTCAAAAAACCAAAGACATATTTTTTAGGAAATTTCCTTCCCGTTCGAGTGCTAGAGGTTTTATCCCGATCGAATACAAAATGGATGAACGGCAGGGGTTGGAGTGAAATAGTGCATTTTGGGACTTTTCGAAAAGTGCGAGAACTAGTAGTTCCGGAAGGAAATTCATATTTCTAATTATGGCACGAGAAAGAGGAACCTTCGGGGCCAACCGCTTGGCGCGCGTGGTGGGAGGGATGGCCCCCGAGTATCTCGCAAAAATCAGACGTTTTTTCAAATGAAAAATTTAACCCCTTACAGAACTCATTTTGCAATG
>JARPRG010000356.1:13530-26428 GCA_031001745.1 Hartigia nigra | reverse complement strand
GATGTTCTTCTCTGCCGGGCTACCCAGTCCCTCGGGTCTTTCTCCTCACGGCAGATTCGAACACGCCGACTCTCCTCCATCTTAACCTGAACTAGAACTAAATTGGAACGTGCTTAGTGTTCCGTACACGAAAAGAGAAAACGAAACATTTATACAGACACGGTGTCTGTCTGTATGTCTGCCATAGGCTTGTAACTTTTTAACAGTTTTACCTAGAGTGCTGCAATTTTCCAGAAGTATATTACGTAATTGGCTAAACATAAAGGGAGAAAAAGATAAAGAACATTTTTTTGAGACAGTTAGTGGGTGAGGATTGCAAGGAACACTAATCGCTTGACCAGCTTTTTAATACTTTAAGCAAATTGGAATACTTTTTTGATTTTAGGTTCTTAAAAACAACAAATTACTTGATTTTAATACTAAATTTTCATTTAATCACATCGGACGTGATTTGCTATTTACGAAATATATTTCACGTCATTATTATATTATTCTTGTTAAAATTAATGAAGGAGAGGGAGGCAAAATTTGAATATTAATTTTCGGTGTCACGCGAAATTTTGTTTTCGGACTTCTTTACTTTTAGCCACTGCTACGCGGAATTGCGTCTTTGCATGCATTTCTTATGGCAAACTGTATGTACTCAGTATGCTGCATTGATTGGACTGACGGGCTAATCTTTAGAGGGCAAAAAAATGCATTATCCAGAGACACAGTTAAACTTATAACAGTTAAGACTTATGCAGCTAATGACCTTAATAGTGGACGCTGCCAAAAAACCGAGAAGTTAGACTTATACATATTTATTATTTCTAGATTCAAAATTACGTATGCCCTAAATTAATTTTCTCTATATGAGAGCGTAAGACGTGATTGCTCAGTGTTACTTTGTGATTTAACGTTATTTCATTATAAATTTAATTGCTTTTATCTTTCAATTACTGTACTGTTCGAGGATTTGCCTATTGTAACGCCTTATGATTCGTGAGGACTTTGAAACTTTTGTGATTTATCGAATTCCAGAAGAATCGTGACTCCTGGTTCACCTAAAGCACGCCTGTTCCACGTGCATTCCGTTTAAAGGCATTTTTATAAATTCTTAACTGCCTGGGATTCTTACCTTAAAGCTTAGGAAACTTATGAACAAGATTTGTTATAAATATGAGTCACGATTAAAAAAATTATGAAAGTGATACCGCCTTATGTGGACCAACTTGTATGTACACCAATTACAATGATTTAATTTCAACGATTACAATGTCCGCATCAATTTAATTCACTTGTCTCTATTTCTTATTCAGAGGTTAAAGGCTCAATGTACGTGAAACAATTAATGATATGCATGGCCACAGTAATTGGTTCATGGCTTCTATCAATGTTCATGGTCACGTTAATTGGTCTGATCTTAACTGAATTTGGAAAAGTTATGAGCTGGTACGCCAGACCTGCTTGGTTATTCTTTCTCTACGTGTGTCCAACTGTCTTCGTATCTATGCTTTCGTTTATTGCTATAGCTACACGTCAAAGATTGGTATGTATTATCCTAATGTACAATATATAAGCATGCGATTGCCACGTTTTCAGACGATTTTACAGACTTTTCTATAAGATTCTTTTATCATTCTACTGACGTTACTATCTCTTAGTTCTTCTTAACGTTTATTTCATCCATTCTTTAGCATTGACGCAATAGTACGTATAGTTTTTGTTGGCTCTTAACTTACTCCGATTTAGAATCCAAGTGATTGTTGATTTGAGTTACAGCCAAGTGAAAATCGCTTAATTGACCATAACTTCCGAACGCGTAACGCCTTAAGCTTCTCCGCCATTTTTCATTAGGAATACGATGAAATATTAATTTTACATTTATCCCATGTCGTAGCCGAGATTTCAACGATTAAAATGCCCTATTAAACATTGCAACAATAATCTGGTATAATAATTGTAAAGAAATATAATTTTTTTAATAACTTGATATTATTTGATATAAATTACGCCTGCTTGAGGATATGAGAAAATATTTGGTATTATCGTTACAGATATATCCTGGCATATTTTAGGCATGAGCACGTGGAACGTGGGAGTATTTTTTGACAATCGTTGTTATTAAACAAAAAAATGTTTATGCGCGCGTGAATATTTACATATAAAATACAGGATTTATTTTTATTAGGTATACATTTTTTCTACAGTTATAGATGGGGTAAAACCACTTGCACGTGAAAAGTTGACATATTTCTGTGTTTAATATTAAAATAGAGTCTTTATTACGCCAATTGCTGTGAAATTTACAGAGACAATTAAATTTTCAATGTAATTGAAAATAGGCTACATTTGGCATTTCATTAGCTCTAGCTTCAAGTCAACGTATCTGGCAAATCAGCTTTTTAGTAGAAAAATTGCTTTGATTTGATATTTCGTTATTTTTCAAATTATCAAATACGAA
This sequence comes from Hartigia nigra, assembly GCA_031001745.1. Taxonomy (NCBI): domain Eukaryota; kingdom Metazoa; phylum Arthropoda; class Insecta; order Hymenoptera; family Cephidae; genus Hartigia; species Hartigia nigra. The sequence continues at coordinate 23,982 of JARPRG010000356.1, read as the reverse complement.
TATAATTTTACTATTAGATTCTACTATTATTAATCCCCAAATACTACGCAAGTACGAATTTGCAGCATGGAAAACGGAGAGAATTTTTTAACCCAATATTATAACAATAAATTCTAATTTTATATCTAATTAAATTTTACAAATCAATTTCTTACAATATATTACCAGAGAAATAGTTAATAATTTGTTAATAATAATCGAAGTTATAATTATCTAAGGTCATAAAATCGCAATTCGCATTTACGTGTTAATTATGCATACTAGGGTGGTGTGTAGTATTTAAGGGTTAAATGTCTGTAATTGAATTTGTAGCATTCTGTGCAAGTTTTACAGTTGAAAATTAATTCTTCTTGTTTTTCTTTACAATTCAAAAGTAGTTCTCTTTAAACTGTTACGATATTAACTCAAGTTTATCTTTAAAGCAACATTATGTTTTATTATGTGTAGAGTTGATTTACGATCTCGCTTAACGCTGTCACATTTTCTGATACCTGGTATAAAAGTACTTTAGCATTATTACATATAATATTAATTAACACAATTATAATCATACGTTGTCCTTAAAGCTAAGGACTTTTACGAAGCTAATTATTTTATTTTCATAGATGTAATTGTTACAGGACATTCATTCGAGTTGGACTTTATATCAGCTATACTGTGATGCACAAAGTATAATTTGGATGTCAGTTTTACTTTTGTGCAGTATCCTAGAAATTCGTTCTGGATTTATACCACTGCATTGGGTATTGTTTCCTGCAATTGGAAATGTATTGCGCAATAGATTGTTCAGCAATTGGAGAGGTAATTGCAAGATTTATATGATTTATAAAACAAAATCTTTCATTATGACTCTCATTCAATTTGCCGCAAGAAATTAATTAATTCTTTCTGCCGGTTTACGAACATTGTTCGTTAACTGTATAAATAATATAAACAATATATCATTCTTGTAGATTGGAAGTGGTTGTGTTACCAGGTGGGAATATTAACCTTGCCTTACGTACAATCGTTTTACTTGATCATTGGTGCACTTTATCTATTTATACCCATAATGGGAAGATCCGGTGCCAGCATTAACTCCGAAGTTGTGATGGCCAATATGATATCACTTTTATTTTGTCTGCTTCTCAGTTTTACGGTAAATCATTACTCTGGTTCTTTGTACTTTGTTCGATTTAAAGAGAACGAAAATTCTAACCTTTCGTGTCTGATTATAGTTAAATTAGAATTAACTTAAAGCGGTCGCCAACGCAACCCTTCGATTTCATTTCTGCTTTAAATTTAATCAGATATCGAAATTTCACTGTTAAATGTACAAAAGTAGCGATGTCACTGAAATACGTATTTTCTTCCTTTTCCAATTATTTTCATTGTACGTTTGCGATTTTATGCAATTTATTAGTTTTAATTGTTATCGAATTCATGGATTTACATTAATATTCATGATATAACTTTGCCTTTATATGAGTAATTAATTGTTAAGTGCAATTAATGGCTATAGAGTATATCGTAGTTTAAGGACGATTCTCTTGAAAACAATAAATATCGAGACATAATAGTAAACACATAAAAGTCAATCGAAAAAGAATTCACAGGCAAATACATGTATCGGAAAGTTTTATGTGAAATATTGGAAAAGGAAAGAGACACGTAGTAAAACGAAATACTAAGATGCATAACGTTGGAATACGTTTGTTTAATTATTTATCAAGTAGAGTATTTAACAGTTCTTTTAATATCTTCGGCAATGCCAATATTCTGTAGTATTTCTTAACATAGTATTAGTATTTTTGTTGCGTGAAGATTCCATTTTACTTATTGCTACAGTCCATTGCTTCATTTTACTGCTCGACGGTATAACAAAAGGCTGACTTCGAAAATTCAATATGTTTTGTTGAAATACTATTTTACAAAAAATCTACAGTACAAAATGTTTCGTTTGAGTCTCGGGAAGTTTCGAATGGACTTTATTTAATGGCAATAATATTTGAGCAAGGCTAGTTTCAATGTAGAGTAGTCAATATTTTCAATAAAAACATTTAATTAACCAAGAAAGTTACGAATCTTTCTGAGTTATTAGACAAAAAATGAAAGTAATACAAAGAATTCAAAATATCATTTGAATACGTGTATTGGAGCTAATTTTATCGAATAAATTTTAACTATAAATGTGCATTAATATATAAGTGACGCATAGGTCTTTTACAAATTTCAAATCTTCTCTATATATAAACTCCTAACTGATTCACTGACTTAGAGATAATCAATGCCCAGTCGAAACAGTCGAACTTAGAAAGTCAAAATTTTGGGAAAGGCCTCTACTTTAAGATGTAAAAATCGACTAAAAAGGGATTTTTCGAAATTCGACTAATAAGGGGCTGACAAATTTCAAAGGTCTGCGGTGCACCCGCGAGTAACCCGGGCAACTGGCTAATTATATATAAAAATGATGACATAAATTTCATTGAAAATTTACCTATCAAAATTTACTCGCCACGATTCGAACGACATTTTTAATTGTTTATAAACGCGATATTGTCAACGAGAAATCACACCAAAATTTCTAGCTTTCCGTAACTCATTCGATATGTTTCCGTTTTCTTTATTATACGACTCTGCTTTATAAAAAGTAATAATTAATGATAGCGCCATAGAAAATTATCTCGGCATTATAAGTTTGTATAAACTGATTATGTAATTATCGTTTCAGCTGCCTGTGATCCTATTGATTAAAAATGTTGGAAGAGTGATCAGTGTATTGATAGGAATATTTTTAATAGCCGTTGGCGTTTTGATACTTACTCCTCTTGGTTTTCCATACAGTGGAGATCCGCAGTCACCGGCACCGGCTCGCTTTATGATTGCGGTAAATATGCTAATTGTTACTTTAAAAAGTTTTCAAACATTTCTTGCAACTGTGGACGGGCATACACGTTTTTCAAATACATAAATGACACTCTAGAGTTCCAATGGGGACCCCCGCGTCTTTTATCTCGCACCGTTTGGTTTGGACAATCGTTATTAAATTAAACAAAATTCGATATATTTCAAAGTTTCAATTATAACTCAAATATTTCCCCCACATATTACAAATATTTTCAGCTTTTACGTGAATTCAGTATTAATCAGAAACCGTAAACGCACTAAGAAAATAGCGAAATGCACTAGTTCAGTTTTAGTTAGTTTTCTAGTTTTTCTATATTTTCGTCCGCATATTACGATGGAACAGATTCCATGCGTTTTTCTTATATACCTTATCGACAAATAGATTTTCGTTAAACATATGTCTTGTTTTAGGCATCGTTAAGCATAATAATTTTCATGTAATATTCATAAAGCATAATTCAACTATAACTACACTGCAACCTAGTAAAAAATATAAATATAAAAAGAAAATTGTTACCATACGAAATACTTGCGGTCTATGGGATCTCTTGAAAACTTTGTCTCTTTTTACCTGATTGTGTCAATGGGGGAACTAAAAGCGGATTTAGCATATCCCATAGTAGGATTCTCAAACTAAACTTGTCCTGCCTTTTAACTAGATTTTGAGGCATAAGATAACTTGTACAGCGAAACGAAAGTAGCGAGAGATTGAATGGGGATCCCAGAGTGTCGTTTCATCGTTAAAATAACGTTATTTATCTTTAGCACACTCAGAGAACGTATTACAATGTAAATGGATCTGTGCGATATTTTGGAACTGGATATTGGATAGTTAATCTAGACATGAATAGTCCACACAGTGTTGCCAATTCGGTACCAGAAGTGAGTGTCGCTTCGCATACTATAAAGGATTGCGAAGAAGAGTTATATTGCGGCCTACCATATTTGATGCCCGTTACTACGTTTCTCTGGTAAATGTTCAATGCAATTTTTTTCTATCTTTCGCTAGATGGATGATTCTTTTATCATTAACTGCTGTGTTAACCAACCACATTTATTATAGGAAAACTAGTTGGATACCTGGCCCTGCTCCTTTGATAAGGATACCTACAAATCTTGATTTAATTTCCAAAGAGTTACGAGGAGATACTATAACCTTCTCATTTAACGTTACAGGTAAATAATTTTGTATATAGATTAAAAGGTCTTTAGGTTAAAACTTGCGTAATAATATTACCGAATTAACTTATTATCTAATATGAAATTTTAGGTCCAGATCATATAGGAATAATTTTATCGCCATACGAGGAAGTCCAGTTGGAAAAGTGGAGCGTTCTAGATGGCAAACCGCTACAAGGTCCCATGTGGAAAAATAGGGAGACTTATTTCATGTATTATTCCTGCACTTCGGACTGTATTCCATATCACTTCTCCATAAAATTGATCGTAAGACATATTACTTCAAGTATAATTATAACTATATAACGCGTCTTATATATATTTAATGTGCTATTTTCAAACTGAATGGTACTACTTAATGGTAATTTATAACTAAGTTATAGTTTGTCACGTATCTTCTGACCACGCGAGATCGAAATCGGTAAAACGTCACCTTCGGCCGTCCACCCCCGCTCATGCATCCGCAAGCCACGGCTGGGGCGGCAGCCTGCTTTTGTTTCACCGGTGCCGACGAACCGGTATGTCCTGGGAGACGAGGTGGGTCCATCCTCGTCTCCACGAAAGCGGCACAGAGCCAGGAAACGAGATCCGTCGATTTTTGGGGACGCGTGAAATCGACAAACGCAATCGAAAACGTCCATTTTTGGGGGCGCGTAAAATTGACAAACGCCACTGGATGCATGAACGAGAGCGAACGGTTGCGGAAACGCACGGCCGCTCAGGCTGCAGGTTGTGATAGAGAGGATCGGAGTAAGGGACCGGCAAATAGTGTAATTCAGCGAGAAATACTTTGACGAAAACGCGAACAGACAAAATCAGATTTAATTGAAATATTTACATGACCCGGACTAGTAGACTTTTGCATTATATTTTTTTCAGGTTCCATTCAATCATAGAGGTCCGGCTTTAACGGTTGCTTTGGCTGGTCATTTCTTACACGGAGAAAATCAAAGCTCTTTAAGATTTAAACAATTCTTATCACAATTCCCTTCTTGGACAGTTATCACACCATGGACAGCAACGTATACTTCGTGGGAATTTTAAAGTTTGTTCCTATAGAAAGTCATTAGTAAAAAGTCTTGTAGTTACCTTTAATTTTATGTTGAAGACTTTTTGTTTTCTGTAGATGTAAACACAGTTTGGTGAAACATCGTCCAACGTGAAAAGTGTTTATTATATCACATTTATTTGACTTTGCTACTTGCTGTTATCAAGTATTAATTTACTTAAACACTAAAATCTTGACTTTATTTGAACGAAGGCCAAAGTAACAAAAAACACAAAAGAAAAGAAGAGAATTCACGAATGCTTAATGCACTGACTATTATGAATAATAAGATAAAATCATCACCGTATACGTTTACAGTACCGATAACAGAAATCAATATTCAATCAAAAAATAATAAAATTGTGAACGTTGCTAAATAGATTTCTTACAGAAAAGTTATTATCAAAAGGTGTTTGTTTTTTTGTCGCGACGATTTCCAATGTTTCTGATGGCACTATAATTTCCTTTTAATCTCTCCATACAATTAAAAAAATAGATTATATATCAGCTAAAATTAACTGGCTATGAATTTACATATTAACCTTATAATTGACTATGACAGTACTCAAAAGTTTTTGCATCTTCGTTCGGTGTTAATGATAAGAAGGATGCATCTTATCAAAGCAGACACCGAAGAAATAGTTGCCTCGCCTGAAGTTCTTTGCTTCCTATTACAATACGATTCGATTGCATAATGATATCCGTTAGAGTCGGATAGCATAAATTGTTTTTCATAACGCTTTCAAAGATTTCTCAAACATAGCTCTTTGAATATTACAGTATCTATGCTCGATAAAATCCTACGGAATATTATCAATTGTCTTTGTTGTATATCATTTTGAATCACGTTCTCTTCGTATGCTTTTAAAAAAAAATAGTGTAGAACGCTATTGCGGAGCACGATCCGTACGTAGAGAAAACTTTATCAGGAGAGGAAACCGTATCATATGAATATTTTAACTCTAGAATACGTAGCAGGATGACGTGAAACATTTCGTAGCCATTATTTCTCTATATACCTGTAACGTTAAGAATCTTAGAGTTAATTAGATTTGATTTATAGAATCTTGATATGTATTATATGCATTTACTATGCTATCAAATAAGAATAGTGTTCTGTTAATCCGACAATATATCATATAATCATCGATTTAAGAATTTCAATAGAAAAAAAAAAACGTTTCAAGGCGAAAAATGAAGTTGTAGATAGTTTCACACATTTAAAGAAATTGATTTCTTAAAAAGTGTTTATATATGATAAGTGAATAGATAGATATGCTATATTGCTTACATAATTTTTTATAATTCCAGCAAAAGATTCGATGCAACGATATCTCCCGTTTTAAAAATTTACTTTATTTTCGCGTGTACTTTCTAAAGCATTTGTTTCTTCTTTAATGGTGTATATCCTAAATATTATTTCTTATTAGTTTTTCTATTTCACGTTGCTTAAAACAATGCTTTTGATATTGATTCATTAGCTTTTCAAATACATTGTACGACATTACGGTAAGTCTGCTGCAATAATACATATATTAATATTATTTATACCTTTATACTAGTTCTCTCTTACTTGCTGGGCTACCTTTAGCAGCGAGTGAGAAAGTCTTATGAGAAACTCGCGCCGAAAGTGAGGGAGACGCTCTTATGCGGGATTCCTCCGAGTCGTGACATTAATGGTGTCCCAGCCTGTGGGAAAGGCTTCTCCCTCTACGCGTGGACCTGGCTTGCCCCGCCACTGCTGGCTGCCCCATTCTCACTCCGTCGCTCTTCCCTCTAGCTTCTACCAGGGACGTCATTAATGCCGCACAGTGTACATTCGGGTTTGTTGATTAAATAATTTATTTGCAGTACTAAGAATTTATAAGGTCGGAAAGAAACATTAAGTTATGTACATACATTTTATGTATTTAATAATTATTAATTGTAGAATATTTTTAATGCAATAATGCAGTTCATTTTTGTGCACCTTCTCGTCTGGAGACACGATTGAAAAGAAGGGATAGGTAAAGGAGAAAGGACAGCGGGAAATCATTTGTTAAATGTTATTTTCATGCAAATCAATCGGCATCGTCTCAGCCAATTAAGGGAGAGTACAATTGGAGGTAGTATTTTAAGCTGCTCAAAAACGAAAATATACAAATGATGTTCGCAGGAAAATTTAACAACAATTCGTTATTTTTTTATTTTAATCATTTAAGTAACAATTTCTAAATCATTAATAGAAATTAGAACTAGATAGGTGTGGCTAACCTTACAAACTATCTTTTGGCACGAGGTATTCTATAGTACTACTGTAGCTCGACTAATTTCCTGTGCTCGATCCATTCAAATAAATAATCAGCGATTACGTGTTATTTGTCATCCATCTCTTGGACGACCAATACAATTTGCAATTGACCTCGCGTAAAGTCGCGCGAATATTTAAAACGCGAGAGATCGCGTAAAGCAAGAAATATTTCATTAAATGAATATACTCTTTAATTTATTTGAAGTGAGACAAATTGAAGTAAAAAAGAAGAATGGATTTTACGAAAGTCCACTAAATATCATTAACAATCATTCAATTGCAACGTTATGTGTATATCATCGAATTAAATCAGGTAAAATAAGAATTCAGTAGAACATTGGAAATCGATAGTCAGGCTCGTAGCTTATTTTTCAACAAAATTTCGCGATTGATGACATTTTGCAGTCTGGCGTGTCGCAAGAAATATGTCAATATTGACGCACCGGATCCCCGTAAGGCGAGAGCAGTTTCCTGCTTAAAGTGAGCCGAGCAATGCGTGTCGTTACACTACGTCGCGAGTGCTACGTTCCGAAAGATTTCGCGTAAAAACTGCCGCGAATAATACGAAGAATTGCACATAGAGCTCGAAACATTATATAATTAATATGACCCATTCGCTTTAACATTTTTGTTTGCTACATCCTTACGTACCCTTCAAGTTTTCGTGTGTCGAGATCAGTCTTCGATCTTTCAAATAAAATAGTGACGAACAGTGTAAGAAGAAGATAACCAATGGCGATTGAAAAATCTGCCGAGCGAAGGCATTGCGTCTTTCATTGAAAATAGTTAATCGTAAGTTATGGATTCAGCATTATGTTTTTATTACGCTTCAAGTTACGTGGGTCGTGTCATCAATTTCCCATTTAATAGTCGCGTATCGAACCAATTGGATTTTAATAGTTCATTCGAGAGAGCACACGATTACCTAATATTATTTGCTAACTTGTAAAATATTTCAAGGTTCTTGTAGTGGCGATAGTTACGAGGTACATGTAAACCAAATTGTTGACAGGACCGAGTATCTTTAGATGCAACCAGTTATCACTTTAGGTACGACTCGAAGTTAATTACTGTTCCGTAATTACTACTTCGTTAGGAAGAACTTGCGATACACTGTCACGAGAAGTAGAGAAGAAATCTGTAAGTATCTGTAAGAAAATGATCTTCGTAAATCTAGCATGATATATGAAAAGAAAAAGAAAAAAAAAAAGAAAAAGGGAATTGCACCTTTTTTTTTTCTTCCAGATACTGTTATTCTCGCATGGGCGTGTACAATAATATATTTCCATTTCTCGCGATATTTTACCGTCCTAATTCGTTTTTTTTTTAATTATCACGTTCACACAGTCCTGAACCGTAGTTGTTTGTTCTTCCATTAACACCTGACTTGGCTTCCAGTAGCAGCCAACCAAGCTCTCATTTACACGACCTACTTCCATCCCGGGATATCTCTTCTTGTTCTTTCGTGTTGGTCTCTTTTTCTTAGGGCCTTTCACACTTTGCTTCTAGAATATTATTATTTCGAGATTACCTTATATACTGTCCCATCATGCTTTTCGTGATATGGTTGTCCGATGTATAGAGAGAAAAAAGAAATGTGCCTTTGCCTTTACTCTACGATTAGTAGCGTATATTTGTTCCTTAGATATATACTTAATTTAATACCCCATAAGGCTTCAATAAATTTATATATATACGTCTATTATTCTTGTGACAAGATTATTTATAACTAACACAGAAACTAAAGGTGGGCCTACTATAGGAATCAATGGGAATATGTCTTATAGGAATATGAGATCCGTTAGATCTAAATAATTCTATGTACAATTCATGAAGAACGATTGTATGACTGATAGTGTCGTATGTAAAAGAGGTAGGGCAGCGCATTACCTATTAATCAATCCCTAATAACTTTTCTTATCAAAATTCAAGTATTTCATACTCTCTCGTTCAACGATGATCAGTTTCGTTTTCTACTCTATATAAAGTCTACTGGGTGACAGCGAAAGGAATAGAAAACTCTAAAAAAAATATGAGCCGTTGAATTTTATCTTTAAAGGGATAAAACGATTAAAAGCGTTATAAAAAGATATAAGACCTAACGTGGTACTAGATCTTAATTGAGATAAGAAAATGCACATGCCACGAAAAATGAAGGTACATAATATGAGAATTTAATTTCACAAGAGAAACTTATATCTTGGAATCTAATGGACTTTATAAATAATATCAAGAACTATTCCTATCTAAGTAGCTCTAAATAGTTTTCAATAAAAGTCACGTGTATCTATTTAGGGTTTGTTTGTTTTTTTTTTTTTCCCCATAAAATAGTTTGCCGTTCGAGAAAAAGATCTTCAAGATGGATCTATACCAAGCATAAAAAATAAAAATAATTTTCTTCCTTCGCGTGTCCATTCACTTGCCATTCGTTCTTATATCGGTTGTTAGTTGCGGTCCGGAGTTACAGCTTTCGTCATAAACACTGTCAGCAATCAGTGAGACTAGTTCCGCGGCTAAAGTTTCCTTGGACATGGAAAGAAAGAATACTAAGTACAAGTACAAGCAGACGAGAAAAACGTTTCTTGCATAAATATACCTTCCACGAATTTTGCTTGTCCATTGACAAAAGTTTATTCGTTTTGACAGACTGGCTTATACGTCTATTTAGCTGTACGAGTATTATTATATAATAGCATGTGCATTGTAAAATCTTGAACGAAAAAATCTTTTGTGGCAACAATTGACATACGGATATAGTTTCAAGAAAGAGTCATACAATTTCGTACTTTAAAAACGTTTGTCAATTTTGTATAATATGATATTTTATTATTACGCATTAAATAGATTTTACATATATCCTGCAATACGTGCCTGAATTTGAATATATTGAATAACCTATTATGATAACCCTTTATTGAAATAACTATACATCGAGTAACCTATTATTTGTTCTTTAACGAAAGACATTCAAATGTTATGCAACATTAGCTGTCATCGACGATAATTATTTAAAAGAATTGTAACGAATCTGTTTGTGAGGAGCTCTTTT
>JARPRG010000353.1:2529-12899 GCA_031001745.1 Hartigia nigra | reverse complement strand
GAACCTATCACAACCGATCAAATGACCGTTTATAAACTTCCGTTTAGTTTCCTAAGTTTCCTACCTACAGCGTTATCACGTGTTATAATTGAAATGAAAAAAATAAATTTGTTTAGTCATTATGTAATTGTTTTATTCATTATTTAAGCCAGTACCAAATTGAATATTATCTGCATTCAATTATAAAAATATAACCTTTTTTAAAGATCGGTCATTTCACCGGTACGGTAGAAATAGATATAAATAAATTGTCCATATGGCAACTATCAGAACCGGCTGATATATTCCTGTAAATTTTGTCTCAAAATGTCTTGTAGTCACGTATACTGATCAGGCTTCTTTATAAATGACTTCTAAAGATATATTTGATGCTTTTGTACATAAATACTAGTTACTGAGATCTAATACTACCAATTCCATTAAAAGAAATAACACGACCGCTCTGGAATAGATTAGCATGTATTCAGGAAACACGAAAGTGATGCTATATGTAGGTACTTTAACATCTTACAGCTCTCTTTCGTGTGAATGGTGCAGCTGCATAGGACCTCCTTCAATAATTTAAAGTAGATATTATACATGAGATGCGTGTATTGGCTCGATGAAGGATGTGCATCCGCCGAAACAACAGAGAATCGACTAGGAGGAGTCCTACGAGCCCTTCGAGAGCACAATAGGGAAAATATAAAGTAACTGAGTGAAGCATCGCCAGGGATGCAAAGGCATTAGTTAGTAGAGCAACGAAATAAATGAAGGAGATGCAATAACGTATACGGGGAAAGAGGCAGAGGGGAAGTTCGCAATCGTCGGTACGAAGTCCCAGGGGCTTTGGGCCAAATGATAGCGATATGCATTGGACGTCTTCGACGAAAAATTAAGCAAATGGTATAGGAAGTGGTCGAGTGTTGCACAGTGGCACTGACGTGCATTTCCGGCGGTTGGTTGTTTAGGTGCGTCACGCCGTACGCCATGCACCCTGTGTTCTACGTCTTACGACTCGCGTCCTCCTTTCTCTCCTGTATTGTTCGCGAACTGTTCTCGCTGGCGTTGCCACTACTGCTACCTAAAGAATTCAACCTGTCGGCTATGTACAGCAGGATTCGATGACAATGAAATTGCATGCCGAGAGGATGTGGTTATCTTTGTCCGAGACTCAATCGGTCTCATTGCACATCTGGCTGGCTCAGTGAAATTCAGCGTTCCGACGTTGACTTTGACGTCGTTGAAAAAATCGACTGTCTGTAATTCACATGAATCAGCGACTTTACGTTAACTGATTCTTAGAAAGATGGGAGCAAAGAAGTCGAGCGAGAGAGAGAGAGAGAGAGAGAGAGAGAGAGAGAGAGAGAGAGGAAAGATGGAGGACAGCGAAACGGTATCTTACCTTGCGAGAATAGTCTCTAGGTGCACTCTAGAGATACAGTATCAACATTACGGTGTTACGCCGCTGATTACTAACATTATGAGAGCCAAGGCTCCCGCTCCCGCAGCGGGTACGCCAATCCAACTACCTCCTCTTCCTCCCCCTTATTCTCATCGTCTTTATTCTCTTCCTCCCTGAATAACGAGAGGGCTGATCATACAGTTGTGGGCCACACACACGGTCCTCCCCCAAGACAATCAGCCTTCTCTACGAGCGACGTCTAACCGCGCATTACTCTTCCTGGATATTATATGTGCCTCTCTCTTTCAGGAGAACTATCCTTCCGTCCATTGGCCTTTAGCTAGAGGAGTAGCCAATAGTTGCATGGACATGCCGCTGCTTTACCGTATCAATGCAGGCGGACCGTGTAAGTGCATGGTGCACAGGGCAACCAATTCCTGTCATTTTAATGTTTCCCGTCCGATACAAGATCTTCCCCACGTGACGTAGGAGATCTTTTCCATTTGTAAATTTTACCCGCACTGACATTACGCTGCGCGCATCGGAAGTTGCTCACAACTTGCGGCTGCTCAAAAAAATTAGTTGTTACAATACCGTAGCCGAGAGTGTGTACGTGCGTATCGGCAAACTGGCTAACAAAGAATTTTCTGGTATAATCGGAGTCGAAGCACGGCTAAGTCAGATTACTGATGGCTATTCTGGGTGTGGCGAGGGTGGTTTACAATTAGTAAGACTAAGCGAGAGTGAAAGATGGTGTGGAGAGGGCTGATGGGGCTGAGACTAGAAGAACGTATGTGTGTAAGTGTATTTATGTGAGCCATCGAGGAGGCTCCATTGTCAATCTGTATCCAGCGGGGCATGACCGATCGGCCCAGCGATCCATTATCAGACTAAACTGTATCTAATTTCTCGTAAATATGTGCTCTACCTACCTGATCGCACCGGATCCCAGGGTCGGGCGCGATCTTCCTCGGTCAGATAAAAGGAAAGAAGATCGTTTGTTTCGTCGTCGCGCGGCAATAGAATATTATATGGGATGAATGCGTCGCGGCGGTCGGCATCCCCACGTCGTTCCGTAGCATTTTGCACGCTCCGTCATGGGCTCTTTAACTTTGGGACCTTTTCGCTTTATAGGACGAATGGATGGAGCCCGTACGATCGCACCACCAGGTTTCTTTCTTTTTCCGTCCGTCGTTCGGTGTCCTATTAGACTTTAATTCAGCAATGTCCTGTAGTACCGCGAATTAGTGCTCTTTGCTCCCTTCAACATTACTAGGCAAGCAGCAAGAAGTGGCCAGTTTATAAGCACCCTTAGCTACATCCTCTCCAGCCCGCAGCCCTCTCATCATGTCGTCGAGAAAATAGAAAGGAGTCTTTATCGAGCTGTGTAATTATGTAAATAAGGTGCATGTTTGGTGCCATTAAATTAGCCGCTCGCGCTTGATGGTGTGCTACATTGGCTACAACAGCTACATGTAAACTCACCCACCGAGCAGTTCAGCCAACCGAGCGGCGGGTAAATGTAAATATGCGATACACCACGTAACCCTGGAGGGTCTTGTCTGAAGTTGACTTCCTTCATCCAGATGAACATCGGCCTCAGCGGTATATCCACTAAATGCATACCGGTCTGTTTGAATGTTCGGACTTTATTTTCTTGCGGTCTCTTATAATTTAAGATTAATAAGCAAAAAGCGTTACCCTTAGTCGAAAAGCAAATAATACTAGTATAACAAATCAGAACTCGAAAAAAACCCAGATTATTCGAAGCTCAGAAAGTCTTCACCCTCTTCTGTCTCTGCTTCTTTTTCGTCTAATCGCTCGAATGATAAATTATATAAACTACATGAAGTAGAGACTTCATATTTGTTGCTATGAAGACTCTCAGACTACGTAAAGTGTATACCTGCGCCATAGAGCAAACACGATGATCAGACCGCGCACGGCCTGATCCAACCAACGCGACCAGCCCACTCTCCTTTCCACTCCTTTTCACTCCTCTCCACCCTGCGCCACTCCTTTTCACTCTACTCTGCTCAAGTCTACTCCAGAGCACGGCGCCCGCCTCATTATAAAGCAACAATGAGCCAACATTAATTCCGAAGCTTTGTAACTATAATAGCCGAGCTATGCCGTGCTGGTTGTTACCTATCACGCCACTCACAACACAAATAGCATCTTGTAGATATAAGAACGCACTCTTATACATTTGTACATCCATACAGCTATACATTTCTCCATATACTATATTGTTGTTCTCTCTGAGCGAGAATCATGCATTCATTCGATACAATGCCCGGTGGGTTGGTTACCGGCTTTCTTGCTCACTTGTCTACCTGCCTACCTACTTGCCTGCTTACTCGTCGCTCGCAAGTACTCCCTTCAGTTGGCAACGGCATTGTTGGATACCATGTAATTCCGGGAGGAAATCTGTCGATTCTTCTTCTTCTTCCTCGAGCGAGAGGCGCAGTGGCTGTTGAGCTCGCAACTGGGAGGACACCAAGTCGACATAGGGATTCCTAGAATCCTCTTGTTCTTTTGATTTTTCTGATTTCTCTTCTTCCCACAAAGTAGAAGGATCGAGGTTTCATCGGTTGTGGTGTCCTTTCCCAAGGGAATGAAATCTCTTTTTCTTGAATCGTTGAGAGCGAGCGTGTCGCGGTGCGTTGGCGTGTCGGCCCGTGATCCGATTTGGTCACGGATACGCTCGTGTTCGTATCCCGATTGCCTCGAAGAATCTTACCTTGACGTCGACGAAGCAGCGCGTGCTCCTATGGGATAACCTGTGCATAATTGATTGTTCCTCTTCCGCGATTTGTTGCTTCGCAGCTAATTACAATCCCGAAAATATGTACGTCCTGTGGTTTTGTGTTGGAAAAGTTCAGCGATCCATTACGCTTATCGAACTAGTGAAACAATTTGAAAAAGACCAAACTTCTTTTGCTTGAATTCTAAAGTTGGCACTTCATATAAAATAGATCGGACGCCTTTTATAGGGGAGCTCAGCAGAGAGCGATGCGAAGGATCCAGTTGGTCTTTTATTCGTAGCCAAGCTGAAAAAGCGTATCACAAATTAGTTAGTTATGCCTGGGTTGGCGTAACCGCGGATAGTAAGATTCACAGATATTTAAAAGAATGATTTTTGTCAGTCGATAATTCTGTTATTTTCTGGGAGTCGCTTAGTTATGCGAGTTTTTCAACGATTAGCGGCCACTTTGAAAATGCCCATTCTATTGTCCGAGATTTCGGGCCAGAAGCGAATGGCCGCTATTCTCTATTGCTTCGTTGCATTCATTGGATATGATTGAGTGTAATGGTAACAAATAGAAAATACTCACAGGTTTATTCGGTATCCACGGCGGACGTGATTGCATTTTGCGGGTATATTCACGGATAAACATTGTTTGATAAAAAATGGATGACCGATATCACGGGGGGATATCCATGAAAAGATAGAATCAGAAGGTAGGGATTCTCCAATAATGAAACAAATTATAAGAAGTAGGGTAAACTGCTTGTTATAGAATGTACAGCGCCTTTCTTAGTAATCGAGTTATCAGTATGAGAACGACACACTGATACAACTGTCATGAGGTGTAGCGGCTAACCAAACTTGAAAAGACATAAAGCCAGGCTAGAATTGGCTTTAAGACGTTGGTGACGTCCGTGCTGTTGTCGGTGAAGTGTTTGTAACGTTGGTGATGGCCGTGATAGCAATGGCGGAGAGCTACCGGCTAGCAGCTCGAGCGGCGTATTAATTTAATGCGGACGTGACACGTTGTAATCGTTGCAACGTGCCGTCAGTTTGCTGTTACGTTCAATGTTCTCACGTATTAGCGGTTAGACCTGTATCAGCGGCTTGGTACCAGCGTTGCGTGAACTTTACATGAATGCTTAGTGCGTTAGTGCATCGGTGCGTTAGTGCGTCATTTACGCACACTTTCTTTTGTAAACAGGCGTGAAGACGAAATAGGGGCGCATCCTGGCCGTCTTGCTAGTAGTAGTAATTAATTTTTCCAAGGAGAAAACAGGGTGCTCCCATGGTTGTGTGGTAGAAGGGAGTACAGGTCGGTCTTTTACCCGGTTGGTAGCTCAAAAGTTCTTTCGTCGAAGGTCGTCGGTGGTGGTGGTGAATAGGGAGGTACAGGGCCTATAGCGACTCGTGGATAGTGGGAGAATTCCCGGGAAGCCGCGGGCAGCCCGGGGCTGCGAAGCGCGTGGCGAATCGCTAAATGAACAACAGCCATCAGTGACTGCCTTCTTCGAGTTCTTCTGTTCCGTTTAGGTATACATCAGTGTATAACAGTATACAGGGTGTCCCATGTAGGATTGTCGAGCTAATTTACTTCAGGGCGGCAACTGTTGAACCAACTTTCTTTGAACCTCCCATCCAGTCGTGACATCGTTTTCATGTCTTGCCAACTATCAAATATTTGCATTGTGGCCGTAGCTTGACTGTTAAATGCAAAATAAATCAAATCGAGAAAGCATTAAAATACCGGATGTGAAATGACAAGAGGAATTAAGAAAAGAGGACGAATATTTAGAAAAATGGTGGTGGTCCGTGGTAGCCATGTTGTGTTTATATGGCATACGTGCCGTGTCAAGTGGATTAGTGCCGCTGGGGTAGGGCTACTTTGTTCAGCTTGTCTCATGAGCTGAGAGGAACCTATTGCTCCATGGGCCACTTCGTCGGTTCGTCAGTATACTTGGTTGAGAGTCCTGATCTCAACGTTCTATCGTTTCTCCGCTCCTACTGGTTTCTCGGATACATCCAATACGTTGCAGCTATAGGAATAGGGTCGACATGCGGAGAAGACCACCGGGATGGGAAGCTCCCACGCGAGCTGCATTCTTCGGTGCTTCTTCAATCCCGGTCTAATGTTGAATTAGTGATCGAGAGGCGAGAAGCTACTGAGTTACTGAGCTACGACGGCTCCGCGGTTCGACGGTTCGATGAGAAAAACTCTTCCAACCGTTTTGAAGCTTGCTATCTTGCTCTAGCTCCTACTATTTCAATGTATACTATCTCTGCTTTTCATATTGCTGCTATTTTTTTTGTTAAGATTCGTTCACGAAAAAAGCTTTCGAAACGGCAACTTACTCAGGATCGATACTGTGATCTGCGAAGTGTCATTGCCATTATTTCAAACGGATAATGATACTCTATATATAATTATGATATAGAATTATTTAAAAGAATATAATCAAGTGGTTCAGGATGTTTCCCCAAGTTGGTAAGAGAAGAAGCGGACACGGAGAGTGGTGGTCAGGTAGGCCCGGGCAAAAACTGTAAGGAGGCGGGCCCCTCTGACGAGCTGGTAACTGGCTGTGAATAATTTAATATTATGTCTCCTCCCCACTTTACGTCCTTCATTCTCTCTCTCTCTCTCTTCTCTTCTTTCGTCAGGCTGTTCGTATTCCGGGAGTCTAACTCAGAGGTTCCAAGTTTTTACCGTCCTTTCGCTCGATTAATTTGCTCGACAACTAGGGGGAGCCATGCTCACTCGGAATTCTACACGATAAAAAGTATCGCTGAGACGCCTGAAATGTTTGGAACCAAAAGAAAGGGCGTGTTCCACGCTCTTCCCTTTTTTCTTTTTATCATTTTTCTTATAGTCACATTTACCACTTTTCTCTTGGTCGGACGGTAAGTGCTCTCTCTTAGGACTGAAAATCAAATGTTTTATTCCAAGACAGTATAAGATACGCATACGCGTAGCTTATAAAAGTAAAAGGAAAGGCAACGTTATTTCATTGTAATCGTTTTATTTACAACGGAATACATTATGAACGTGTATTTATACATATACATGAGGAAAAGTATGTACATTAAAGAATAAGTTTAATAGGAAGAATAATAAGAGATCGAAAGAACTAGAGGAAGGAAAGGGTTTGAGGGACAGAACAGAATTGTCGAAAAGGCAATTGCAAAGCTTCAGCTAGTAAAGGAGAAGGTATAGACACGGATAATGCGTGCAGGGTTTACGCGATTTATGCGGTCCCGCCGCGGCCTAGCTAGTCCTTTTCTCTCAGCTCGGTAATTTGCCCATTTATGAGGGAACGAACGCTCTCGTTGGCTTGCGAATGTCCGCATTCCGCTGCTATTGGTCGGCAGACTCTCGTTCGAGCATTATGGTGCGATCGTAAAAATGCATTTGCAGAGTCGCACGCTCACGGAGAAAACGCATCGCTATTAAGGGTGCACTTTACGAGCCGCGCCGCGCGGTTTAACTGCTAACGATAATTGATATCGCGCCGCATCTAAGTTTGTTGCGATCCTCTCTGGCGGCGCGAGGCTTTCTACGGTTGTTTAACTACATATGTTACACCGATGCTAGATCTTTGCATTGGCCTGATCCGAAGCAGGAGGAGGACGTTGACGACGAGGACGACGATGGTGACGAGACATCGGGAACATCCGGGGCAAAATTTGTCAACATCGTAGAGTTGTTGTGCGAGGATGTAGGCGTCGGAGGGAGTTTTAAAGTTGCCAGAGGCGGAAATGGTGGCAAGGTTTTTTCAGCCGTGTAGAAGGAATTTCCAGATCCGAGACGTAGCATGCCGGGAAATCCTGACGTGTAGAGTCCATAAAGAGGACTAGAGTTGTAGCTTGATGGAGCAGGACAGCTTTCTTTCATCGAAAATTCTAATAGCTTATTTGGAGATTGCTGGAATTGAGGATGGCTGACGAAAAGATTTGCCGTGGCTAGAGCGGTGGCATAAACGGCTGCAGCTTGGTGCAAATGTAATTCAGGATATGATATGGCAATAGGACTTCCAACGCTTGGAGTATAGAAGGAACTGGAATGATCTCTTCCTGATGCCCCTGCGCACCATGCTCCCAGTAAGTTAATCGAATTTAAATTCGACTCAAGAGGGCTGCAGGAGTTGAAGGCCCTGACGCTCTCGATCCTGAAATAATTTTAATATCATACAAATTCCGCATTATTTCATAGTTTCCTTTAAACTCCAAAGAAATGGAATGATTACCTGGCGGAAGTTTTAGAAGCAGAGTCATCCGTTTCGATGATGCTTTCTATGCTGAATGATTTGTGCGCGAGGTTCAGAGGTTTAGGTCTTTTCGGATGCAACCTTGTTTTCTCGACGTATCTTCGACTTTCTGACTCTCCAAGAGATTCAAAATTGCTTGTGGCAGATCCTGCATGTAAATCCTCTTTGGCATCGAAAGGAACAAAACGATCGAAATCCAGTCCCTGCTGAGAAGGCAAAATCGCTGGGAGCCCCGAATGAACGTGTCGATCTTTTTGCGACAGCAATGATGGTGTCGCGCCAGTAAAACTTGAGGTAGCATGGAGAAAATCGAGCTGCTGCTGCGTCAAAGTGACACTCTGGTAATGGTGATGATGATGATGGTGATGGTGGTGGTCTTGCTGCGAAGAAGTACTAACTGGCTGATTGTCAGCAAGAGCAACTGCATTTGTATGACTGGCTGCGAATCTTGCTGCGGTTTCTGCTACGATTTGACTCTCGTCCTTCGCCGCTTTTGGAAGCTTGAATCGTTTTCTGCGCCGCAGGAAGGATCCGTTCTCAAACATCGAGAGAGCGGCTGGGTGCAGAGCCCAGTAGGCGCCCTTTCCCGGTGTATGTGGTCCTCTAGGTACCTAAAACACGGGACAAGTTCATCGAATCCTCTACGATGCTGAGCATCGATGAGTAGTTCCAATCTCCTCTATTGTTCCAATCTCGCAAAATTTCACTCAACTTGAATGGCATACATTATTTCGAGTACTCACGAGTCACTAATTAATTGTTTGCGTGTTCCGCAAGCCGGTAAACTGTAGGATGGAAGTTGTCTTTATTAAAATGACAACCCAAACTCACAGCGCGGTTATCACGCGACTCCGAAGGTTTATACTACTCCTCAAATCTTTTTTACTCTATTGTATTCCATTCTATCTTATTATCCATATATTATTCTACCAAGCCCCTTTCGAATAGTTCCATCCATATCCATGGAGAATATAGTACTCAATACCATCAAACTGTAATCGATCGAGACTCTGCGTGTATCGTAGGAGATGGGAAATAGAAGGTGGAAGGGTATCAACCTATCAACAGTTGGAGTTAGGTGGTGTATTTTCTATAGGGTGGCCTGCTCGTTACCATCCGTTCAGAACCGGCCTAATGGACAGTTAGGCTTGGTCGGTGGATGAAAAGCTACGCCAACTATACCTATATACACACACGCACCATGACCCTAGTACCCTCGCTCCCTACTAGTAATCATTTTTGGCTAGTACATAGCTGGCACCGTTTGACACTTTCACGGCTTAGACAGCTTTTCCGGAGCAGACAAAAAGTATCACGTACATTTTAAAGGTTCAGGTACCAATATGTTCATAGCCGAATTTCATTAGTAATGGTAACGAAGGGCAATACCTCATCATACCTTTATGAAGCAATCGTTGAAGGAAAGATTGTGACGTAGAGAATTCTGCCACCGACGTGTATCTCGACGGTAATAGGGGAAGCGATCGGCAATGAAACGGTAGATCTCAGCCAGGGGCAGCATCTTCTCTCTCGATGACCAGATCGCCATTGCTGTCAGAGATATGTACGAGTAGGGAGGCTTTTGCTCACCATAGGATTCGCGCGACGGTCTTGGCATTCTTTCTACCGACTCTGAAATCTCAACCTTCCTGACTGGTTCCTGCACTCCGAGGGCTGCAGGATAACAATTCCCTGCAGGTTTCTTAACCTGCAACTCTCAATTATCACCCTGATCGTTTTACGCTTCTTCTTAAAGTTCCTCCCAGTTTCTCGACTTCAATAATCATGACTCTTTTTTATGGATTTTCAGGATATCTCGTGGACTTCACGAATTTCACGACTATCACCAAAAACTTAAAAACACAGTATGCACAACACGCACATCCAACACACGAGTGATCCGTAGCGAATAAGGGAACTGTTGCTACCTCTGCGCGCATTTGAATCTCCCAGAGAATAGCTGGAGCCTAAT
>JARPRG010000351.1:115357-129785 GCA_031001745.1 Hartigia nigra | reverse complement strand
CTAGTAGCTAGTAGCACGCAGGAGAGTCGTAGAAAGGAGCTTGTAGTCGGCCGGGGAGGCCATCCGTGAAAACTATCGAAGCAGATATCCTTACTCGCTCGTATGCTGCTCCAGGCGATCCACCATTTTCCATTGGCCACTCCCGATTCACCTGTGCACGCAGGCAGACAGACATCCACCTACCTACCCACCGTAGGGACGAAGGGTGTCTAGGGGGGGTTTTCAGCTGCCTTCGGGCGCATCTAGAGACTCGCGGTTGCACGCACCTTGAACATTCCCATGACGCACACCGACGCGCGAGCAACGAACGGACTGGTTGCCGCCCTCCGAAGAACCTGATACACTCGTGGACGCTTCTCCCTGTCTTCCTCCTGAGGTTCAGCTCCGTCCGTCGGGCACCTTGAAGCTTCTATTCGCGATGGACACCTCAGCGACATTGATCTTCGCTCTGCCACGCAGTCACTTTGTACTTTCTTCTTTTCCTTCCTGAGGCATTCGGCGTTTCAAGGATACTTCGACTTATGAAAATGGAATCCTTCGATTCAGCGAACTCTTGGTCGATCTCGGAAGAAATCCTTTGTAGAATTTAAGTGCTTTGGCGGCGAGACGCCCGGGAGCAGGAACCGTCTGCGGATTTCCGAATCGGTTCTACAAATCGGACAACGACACGCGAGAAATAAATGAAACGGTCGAAGCGCTAATGCGGGATTAGCGCTGCACTCTGCACTGGACTGCAGGTGGGTACATTATACGTGTACGTAGACAGATAGGCTTGGCGCCCGCCCTGGAGCTTTCGCCAAAGAAGAGGCTCAATTCTCCCAGCAGACTATCGGTAGACTCGATACCTCGAGATTTCCTCTCTCCATATAGACTCCATCTTCGTTATTCTCACGGGAGTCTAGAAAGAATGGCACTAACAGTCTTGGCTTCTCTTAGAGGATTGCCACTCCTATTAGCACCTTTTATTCCCACGTTCCCTCGAAGGAATCGACGCGTCGATATCGACTGCGGACGGCTGAGTACCGGTTTACCTATTATCCCGCACGACTTCTCGATCATCGGAATATATTCGGATTCTTGGAAACTCCAGTGACTGGAGTAAGAGGCGCCCTGCTACTACTCGTACTACTCTTGCTACTTCTTGCTACTTGTACGACCTGCTTCGACTATATTCGAAGCAACAGTGTTCTATCTACCATGGGAGTGTTGCCTCTCCCCAGAATTGAATGGGATCGCGTCTCTCTTTCTCTCTCTCTATCTCTCTCTGTCGTTCTCGTATAACCTAGCGCGAGTGGAAGTAAGAGCAGCAGAGGAGGCCGAGGCCGAGGTCGAGGATCGGTCAAACGGTTTTACGTCAGCGAGATTAACGTATTCGGAAAAGGATCCAAGCAGACGGCATTCCTACGGGCCCAAACGAGCAAGGACTCTTCACGGGTTCCTGTTCCGATGACATACGATCGTTTCGTATGATAATTTATATACCCGCTGTAGCATCGTCATTTGGCTAGAAGGTGCGAATTACTTTGCCAGAAGAAACAAAAGTTACAGAGGCATTTAAGAACGACTCGATTCCATTTGATTTTTTCCATGGTTGTATTATGCTATGGAAATACTGACTCCTATCTTCTTCTTCTTCTTCTTCCTGCTCCGTTACTTTCTCCCTGAATCCCTCTATCTCTCTACACTTCGTGTCCTCGGAAGCCCGAATGCCCATATAACTGATTGCGTCTCCATCGATGCCGCATCGATTGTTCTCGTGTGGGAAGTCGTCTCCTTGAAATCAATCCCATCTTATACATGATACGATTGATCGATCCACCCACAGATTCGCATAGTTCGATGCTCGCGTATTCTCTCGCTTGTTCTCGTGTATTAACGTATTCGACGGAGGAGGAGCAGGTATTCGTTCCTGCGAGTCCTGGTTCCTGGTTAACGTAGCATTGTCGTATTTCCAAGTCAGGGAAGTAGCCCAGTAGCATGTCTTGGCTCAGAAAGTGAGGCCTGGAATGCGCGGAATGCACAGAATGCACGGCTGGCTGACCCTCCTCGGTCATTCATGCCGAATAGCTAGGACGGGGCTGGCGAGCGCCGCTCGAGCGAATGACTGACCCATGTCGACTCAAATTGAGAAGCCTTTTCTCAACAGGCAGAGATAGGCGTTTTTCGCAGTAACGTGCATTCGATTGAACTTCGTAGAAGTGTCATTTGAAAATTAGCCTTTTCAAGATAACTTCGTTGTCGACCGTTAATCTGGACGATGCTTGTTTTCAGGATGACGAGATGATCGCGAGCCTTCCGGTGAACGGCGGGGGCGGAGGTGGTGCTGGAGGTGGCGGTGTTGTAGGCGCAGGAGGCGGTGGGATAGGACCGATAAGCCGTGTAGGACGAGGAGGACTTGCCCTGCACCGATCTAACTCCAGCCTCGAGTTACCTCACAGTCCTGATCCTTCATCCCGGATACCTGACACTCCTCTTCGCCGGGAGTATGGGTCCCACGGGAGCATCGACGTAGTCGCCCAGTCCGTGTCAGTCGGCGAGAACTTTTTCGCCATGTTCCAAGACTTCCGTCCAGTTGAGGCTCGTCCTGGAGCTGGACCCGGGGACTTCCTACGACGTGTCCAGGACGGCCAAACAACTTCGGACGTGAATGAGGTTTGTGGAGTAGGTCCTACGGGATCTAGTCCAAAACTTCGATTGAAGCTTAATCGTCTCTGGGGCGGTAAACCTCCTCGGGGCGCCGAAGAGTCTTGCTCGAGTCCGGTCGTATCTGCTGATGTCGAGGAGAGACACAGGAGAAGAGCCTTCGCTCATTATGACTGTCAATCTCTTACGGCCAACCTGGGTTACGCAGCAAAACTTCGAGGCATTTTATTGGCTAGAAGAAGAAACACGGCGACAGGGGCATCCGCAGCAAGTTCCCTCAGAGCGTCCACTCCCGACGAAGCACCGGAAGAGGATGCTGGTGATGGAAAAGGGAATGATCTTCTGGAGTCTTGCCCGTTCTTCCGTAACGAGACGGGCGGCGAAGGCGAACGTGAAGTCGGTTTAACTCGTTGCCCCAATATCAATGGGGTTCACAGGCCACCCCTGGCTTATGGGGTATCTGTTCTGGAACCACCACCCGGTGAAACACTCTGGAAACATACTTGTCCCCTTCAGAAGCGTCCACTGCCTATCGAGAGCGTCGACGAAGGGGCGCATTATTACCGAAGATATTTCCTTGGTAAGTTGATCGTTCGGTGACTCTGACACTTCTACGACAGACTAGCAAATGAATCAAATAGTTACTAAGTGGAGATAATATATAACAATATAATGGTAGGTCGAGAGCATCAAAATTGGTTTGGAATGGACGAGCAGCTGGGCCCGGTGGCCATCAGCATCCGCAAGGACGGCAACCAGTACCGGATCATCGTGCGCACATCTGAATTGCTAACCCTGCGGGGTACAGTGCCAGAGGAAGCTCTGGGCATAAGACTCCAGGGTAGACCTCCGACGAGAGAACTCCTGGAATTGGTCGCACCGGAAGTCCAGCTTGCTTGTCTCAGACTAGGAATTCCGAACGCAGAAGAACCTGTAGCTCGGCTCGATGAACAAGGACTGTCGAATAGGTACAAAGTCGGCGTGCTCTACTGCAGAACTGGACAACGTACCGAGGAGGAGATGTATAACAACCAGCACGCCGGCCCCGCTTTCCTGGAGTTCCTCGACACGATTGGTAAGTCACGAGACTCTTCTTCCATTGGACGATGCTTCTACGAAGAAACATTTACAGGCCAAAGAATAAGACTGCGAGGCTTCGAGGGTTACAAGGCTGGCCTCGATACCCAGACAGATTCGACGGGGACCCACGCCGTCGCCGCGACTCATCGGGATGCCGAAGTGACCTTTCACGTCTCGACTATGCTTCCTTTCACGCCAAATAACAGACAGCAGCTTCTCAGAAAGCGACATATTGGAAATGATATCGTCACAATAGTGTTCCAGGTAGTGTCTCACTCAGTGGATTATGTAATTAACGAATCACGCGTTATCCTTATACATCTTGCGATCACTTCGTCCTGTTCAGGAACCCGGAGCATTATCCTTCAGCCCTCGCAGGATACGTTCGCAGTTTCAACACGTATTTGTCATCGTGAGGGCAGTCAATCCTTGCTCCGAGAACACACAGTACAGTATCGCCGTCTCCAGGAGCAAAGAGGTTCCCATATTTGGGCCACCAGTTCCCCCGGGTGCTACGTTTCCTAAGGGCAAAGCTTTCGCGGATTTCATTCTGGCAAAAGTCATCAATGCGGAGAATGCTGCTCACAGATCCGAGAAATTCGCCACCATGGCTACCAGAACCAGGCAGGAATATCTGAAGGACCTGACGACAAATTATTCCTCCGCCACAGTAGTGGACACCGGCCAAAAATTCTGTATGCAGTTTGAAATTTCATTACGTAAAACTTATCAATTATCCATATTTCTCGGCTCAACGTTTCTTTTTTTTTTCACAGCGATGCTATCCTTCAGTAGTAAAAAGAAGGCACCGGTGCGTCCAAGACTTTCATGCGATGCGTCCCAACGCGGTGCAATCTGCTGGCAAGTCATCCTGGAAGACAGTAACCAGAACACCGACTGCTACCTGGGAATAAGCGTAGACACGATCGTCTTGATCGAGGAGCACTCGCGGCAGATCGTTTTCGTGACGCCCTGCATCAGCGTTCTCGGATGGCATGCTCAGGCTAATAGGTTTCTGATTGACTAATAATTCGATTTCTAAAAATCCTTTAGCATGCTCCAAAAGTATTCATGACAGTTTATCTGTGCGTAACAGTCTGCGCCTTTATCATCACCAAGGAGAATGCATCACTGTACACGTTCGAGGGGACTACGGTGAACGGGATGAACTCATGGAAATCGTAGCTCGTCTACGAGCAGTCACTCAAGGATCACCAGCTTCGGAACTCTCCCTCAGGAGAAACACTCTTGGACAATTGGGATTTCACGTGCAACCCGACGGAGTAGTCACCCAGGTTGAGAGTATGGGTCTTTCCTGGCAGGCCGGACTCAGGCAAGGCTCCCGGCTCGTTGAAATATGTAAAGTAGCAGTATCTACCCTGAGTCACGATCAGATGGTCGACCTCTTAAAGACCAGCGCTCAGGTGACAGTCACTGTCATCCCACCGACCAACGATGGTAGTCCCCGAAGGTAGAGCTCACACACTCCAATACCTCTGCTATCTTACTCAACAATGACATTATTCAGTAAAGTATATCCTTCGCAGAGGCTGTACCCTGCAGAATTGTCAGTACCTCTCCAGTAACTACGAAGGGGATTACGAAAACGTGACGAATCCTGACAGTACCCCGACGCAACAAACTGCCATGTCGCATCAGAGGCGATACGACCGCTCGTTCAGCCCACCACGCTCGAGCAACAGTTCTGGCTACGGTACGGGTTCTAGTTCCAGATCGTTTAACGATCCCCGATTTCCCCTTGAAGGAACCATGACAAGTAGCAGCAGCGGTCACAGCAGTACAGACGATAGATGGTGCGTCTTTAACGAGGACAGGCACATGCAGTACTTTGCTTGGCTTTTCTCTCGATTCCAGATACATGTAAATCTCTTTCGTTATAGGTATGAACTCCTGGAGCCACAGGATCAGGATGCCGCGCATCGAACAGACGGTACTCCACCGCCTCTTCCTGCGCGCCACAACTACCAAGCTGTAACGCCGAAAAAAAATACATCGAATCAAAAAAAAGATAAGGAATCATCGTATGCGAGTGGAAAACAACTTTCGGAAAATCCTAAACATTCCTATGGCCACGATCATTATCCCAGGGAAAATAACTATGGAACGGGACGCGTCGCTGAACCGGGTAGAAATGAAAATTATCACAGACTAGAGAACATGCATCACCGTCTTCAGGATCAGCATGGATCCAACTACGTGAAGCTGCAGAAAGAGAGATACGAGATCAAGCAAGAAAATCTCTATGCTTCGCAACGTGATCTTCACAAGAGCGAATCGCACAACCACCAGAAGCTCACTGCCTCGAATTCCTTACCGCTTGCCCACAATGCTGGCTACAGCCTTCCCAAGTCCGGTAGTAACAATAACCTGGTGCGTTTCAATGAACACGAGCAGACCAATCATGGGAATTCCAAGTACGAGATCTACGAGGAGAAAAATTGTTGCGAGAGACCTCCTGTCTCGAAATACGAACAGGATAATGCGCGGCCAGGAGACAAGAAAACAATGAACTATGACTTCCCCGAAGAGCAATACGAGCGTCGCGGCAAATACGAAAGCGACATGATTCGTAACGATGTCAAATACGAAATCGAGGGTCAACCGGTTGAACGAAAGTTGGAGCAAACGGAAGCAAATCGCGAAAACATCCGTTACGAAGTTTCAGCTCATGAGTTTAAGGTCGGAGAGAAGGTTACGTGTCTCAAGGCCACCATGACGGAGAGACCAGTGCCTCACAAAGTGAGTATCGAGTACAGGCCCAAGGATTTCGTCTCCTCCAGTCTTCCTCCTGAGATGCGAATGGCAACCGATGGGAACTCAACGGACATCTCTACCCTACCGAGCGAGGATGAGTTGTCGAATGGCTCCGGAAACGTCTCTCCTAGATTGCGGCGATCCAATAGGCATCGTGGTGGCAATTTGACTCCATCGAGCGGAGGCGGAGGATCAAGAAATCAGAGTCCCAGACCCAAACCAGGAGTTCGAAACTCCCATAGGAATTCGGCTAACTTGACCTCCAGTACGCTTCAAGAGGATCTCATGAAGCTCATTAATCCGGATTACATAGCAGACGAAAATCAAACGTCTAACAGCAATGTTACTAACGGGCTGGCAAATAATCAAAATTCTAATAAAACGAATAACAATACTATCGAGATTCAGAATAGATGTCGCTCGAGAGAAAATCTCTGTGGTAACAGTGCTACCACTCTGAGCGTTCTACCCACGAATGGTCAAGAAAATGGGAACAACGGTTCCGAAGTTATTCTCACGATGGCCAGGCCAGCCACTGTCATCTCTAATGCGAGCACCGCCTCGAGTCCTGCACCCAGCGAGATTAAAATGTCCAAAGAAGAGAGGTACGTGAAATTTGAAAAAATGAAAGCAGTCCTCTGGGTATCCCAGCCTATCCTCTTTATTCACAAGATCAACATCGGAGCATCGCTTCATTTTTAGATTATCTCCCCGCGTCACGAAACCTGCAAGCAACCTGACGACGACGGCCAGAGATTCGACGAAGCACCAATCAGACGCAGAAATCGAGTGCTGGTCCAGTCACGTGGATTCGAATGGCAGGTCAGCGACGAAGCAGCACGCGCAAGACTGGTGCGACGAGAGACTCGTCGACGGGACCAACGCTATAACGTAAGTAGCGACAGGATCATTTAATACTTTAATACTTCCCAGAAACGACATTGTGCTTGATCCTGATCTTTCCAGGAATACCGTGACCGACCTACAGACTCATGTATCTACTCTAGAACTAAGGGTGGCTCGTGAGACTCGTCGACGACTCTCACTGGAGGATGAAGTACGTCGTCTGCGAGATGAGAATCGTCGACTACAAGACGAGAGTCACGCGGCTGCTCAGCAACTTCGACGATTCACCGAGTGGTTTTTCCAAACGATCGATCATCAATAGGAAGTTCCACTTTGCTTACCTCGAGCATTCTTCAAAATGAAGAATCACAGAATCTCAATGGTTGCTGATCGCGGCAGTATAACCGTAGAATTAATGCCAAATTTTCAAAAGAGAAATAAATCGTCGTCCGATGATCGTTTAACTTTCCTAGAAGAAATCGCGCGATTTTCATCCGTCGATATGGAAAATAGCCAGTATTAGCGCGGCCATTCCTTCTCACCAATCATCCCTAAGACAGGTCGAAGGTCATCTCCAGTGAGCGGCAACCTTTGACCCTTTGTATTATAGCAAAACTAGCGGTAAGATTAAAATGTAAGTTACCAGCGTGCTGTGCTCCATCGAACGTAACATTCGCGTGCAAACATGGAGCCACGCGTGGCTTCGCTGAAGACGCCATCGAGGACGGTTCACTCTGTACCGTCACTGCGTAATCTTCTACACATTATATTAAAGACGACCAATGACCAAATATTACTGTTACACTAAGAGTTACGTTAATCGACCTGTAATTTATTATTCATCTTTTCTATATATAATCGTTTAACGTCTTATTACTCGTACTCCCGGATGTCTTGTCTGGCTTCGAACATTCAAGGATGTTATTATCCGATGTAACACCACAAGCGATTCAAAGTAACTTATGTTTCCAAGGAATTTATCGAATATTTTTCTTCTTATAATCTTCCTTCGATCACGCAATGATAATACATCGCGATTCTGTAAGTCATCCAATAATAAAAAGATATATATATATATATATATGTATATCAATCAATTGCTCACGTTCTTTACTACCGTATTTGCTGGAGGAAAAGAAATGGAGATACTGCCTTCTGAAAAATTAGAATAAAATAGTTTATTGTGATCCACAGAAGAACAAGACATTCCCATGATGCCTTACAACTCACTGTTCTGTCAGTTAACAACAACTGCATTTACACTATTTGACATCGCAGAAAAAATTATCGGAAGAGAATATTTTGCGTATGTGGAAACGGATTGGGAGGGCGGGAAGGGGGTTTGAGGACACAAAGGGTTTCTCAACAATAGAGTGGTGGCATGTATTCTGTGTTTTAAGACTCGCCATGATTATTTCCTGCCGAGATACTAAAAAGAGGGAAATGGTAAAAGCAACGAGAGCGTCGTGCATCTCTTTGTTTATTGAATAGCATTTTTTTTAACTCTTTAAAGTCGAGAGCAAGTTCATTATTATGCAATTGGAACGCATATTCGTCGATCGGACAAAAGATGCTTGTTCATTGATAACAAGTAGCTTCGTAGTTAAGTGTTAACATAATAATCGTAATAACGTATCACTGGGTGCTGCAGCTCCTACAGAAGCTTCCTTTAAGTACATGAAGTATTCTCACCAAATGGGATAAAGAGTTTTTCACTTAGAATTCTATGAATAAGGTAGCTTAATCCTCTAGTTATATGCCCCCGTGGAAGTAGATTTCGTCGATTAAACAGTTACATGGATATTCCCGGCGAAGACGCGAGAACTCGATACTTTCAGAAGGACAAACGAAGACTCGTAAATCGCGACAAATTCAAAATGAAAGGCTTCTTCTCGCTCGCTTATATTCTGTAGGATGAACGTCCATGAGAAGCATCGAGCACTTGGGTCTCACTTATTTACATATATAAACTACCAAGTGGTTCACGACGGATCAACTAGCTGCTACACAATCAGGCCACTCTCGTGCGCTAAGGACAATGTGCCATTTTGATTGATCGTTCGCAGGATCGACGGCTGTGCTTATGAATCGTAAGGGAAAGTAGGACCTTATGGCACGATATAGTTTTTTCATTGAGGCAAATAGTCGTAAATTCTACGGCATGACGATCCTCATTGACCCTTTTACGCACTATTGTTTTTTACATCGATGTTCCAGAAGTAAAGGCAGGCTGTGTATCCAAGATTAATGTCAGCCGTAGCGTCGCGAACGAGATTACAAGGATCGCTTTACTTACGGTGCAATCTGCTATAACTCCTCGTAATAATCATTTAGCAGCTAAATAATACTCTGCGACAATGAAAAGTGTGGAGAGGCTATCCGATAGAAAGAAAAGAAAAAAAAAATTATCGTGGTAAAAGAAGGAAAACAGAAGAGAGAGGAGTCTTCTTATGGGGGCGCGCAAATAACCAAGAAGAGTCGCGAAGTCATTTCCGTTATTTCCATAATTTCTATCGTTGTCGCATCGTACGGACAAGCCACCATTCGCGCGTATCCAACATCTGTCAGCGCCATGGCCTTGAATCAAGCACAGCACCAAAACGGTAATAGACTCCCACGCCCCACTAATATAAAAATACTGTTCTATTACACCATATCTCTCGTATAACTACTATTATGCGTATCGACACCTATAATGCGTAATTACGCTGTCGCCTTGTCTCGTGTGACGCGTCGATGCAACAGCGAATACTGAAAAATGCCAGTCGGCCAACCTGGACAAAACGAATCGTACTTATTAGAACGAAGGTACGTTTACACTTAGGCGAACGAGAGCAGTTTATAAGTGTACAAGTGTGCAAGCACATGCAACTGCTACACACTTTCCCACAGCTAAATTTACCATTGCCAACTCTATTCATTCTTCTTTTCTCTCCTTATTCCTTCCTCCCTACGGCGACGTACATCGGAGTGCGCTATCATTCGATTGAACTCCATCTTTGCAGCTTCATCAGCTTTTCGGAAAGGACACTCTTCCTCTTCTTCTCGCATTTTCGCAAATTTTGAGGAAATGCCTCGTCGTCGTCCAGTACATTACAAGACTACTGCAGTCGTCCGTTAGTGTCGTGTTCGCGCGCGCGCGCGCGTGTGTGTATAATATAATATATATTCATCTGCAGCCATCCAAAGATCGATCGCTCCTCTTGCGAAGTCTTGACAGTCGAATAACTCTGAGGTGCACTCGATCTTCGGCATACTCCTTACTACTTCTATGGTTAATAATAGTATATGTATAGTATATTCAGCATCACAGTAAGATAGCGCCCTTCGTTATAAACGTGATCATTGGTCTCCTCGGACCGTTTTTCTATTCGTTAGCATCGATCATCTTCTATTCTTCGACGAGACTACCGTTTCACGATAACGGCTTTCGACGTTCAACTGACGCTGTGTTCGCGTGCTCGGTTCTTGTAAACTTAAAAAATTCTATGTGCCTCACAATATCTCAAGGATATCGAGGACATTCGGTTTGTACGTAAATAAAAATAATATCTTTCAGTTGGAATCGAATGCTTCCTCCTCAGCGAAATAATGAAATTACGCTCGTTCTGCTATCGATCAATGGTTGCGTGCGGTAATTCGTCACGTCAACGTCAACGTCAAGTAACCATAACGAGAATTTAAAAAATAGAGGGCAGGCGGGGGGAACCACGGCCTATAAATACTTAAAATTACTTTGAAAATAAATAGTTATAAAAATAAGCGAGCATTTGATGCTTAAGGTACCTTAGCTAAAAAAACTTCATTATTTTGCACCACCTAAGGAGTGGAATGTTGTGGTTCCCTTATTAGATCATAAAAGCGTAATTCTAACAGAAGTCTCAACTACCGTGTAAAAATCATGTAACGATAACGTGTTAATCGTATTTCGTAATTCATAGTGCAATAGATACCTCGAGAAAACTTGAATCAATAAATAAGCAAGAGCGCAACAAGAGATTAAGAAATAGTTTCAGCCTCAAGAAACGTCGGCCACAATAGCAATAATAGCAATAATAGCAATAATAGCAATAATAGCGACAATAATAAAGATTCGCGGAATAGTCAAAGCAAGGCAGACCCACCTGTCTAAACGAGGAAAAATTTTTGTACTCTTCGAGAAAATTTCATCGTGTCTTACTCTACTCTATCTACACCTAAGGTTAACGGCTGCCCTTTTCATTTTGTAAGGTAAAAAGGCGTTTCCTTCTTGCAAATTGCGCGCAATAATCAGCAGAAAATGGACGAATGCAAATAAAACGGGCGAACTTTCTCAATAGGAAGAAATCGAGGGGCAGACCGAGTCCGACGTTGAGAGAAAAAAAAATTAAAACTTTCCGTCCTCGTACCCAGTCCCATCCTCGTCGCCTTCGGCACAACTTCGTATTTTCTTCCTGATCTGGATCGTCAACCATATATCTTCCGGAGGACAAGACGCGTACGAGATAGGCAAGGTGTTAATACTTAGTAACTAGAATACGGATGCTCGTGCGTCGCATTATTCTCGACGTGTCCTCTTGGGACGCTGATTAACGCCGACCTCGTCGGTGCCACGAGCTTTCTTACCTATTTGTACCTGGCTCTGTGCGGTCAACTGAAGCGATATAGCGTGAGTGTTGAGCTTCTCCGCGAGCAAAAGATCCTTCAATCCCTTCATCTTTTGACTGTACAACGTTATTCTTGGCTTCTCGTTCTCGTTCTCGGTTTCTACCTCTGGATCGAGATTCTCTTGGGACGTGGAGGGTGCCGGTGGTAGAGTATCCTCTGGAGGAGCCACAAACGGTTCACCGCCACCCTGAAGTAAATAATCCCTATTAAGAATCTTCTCGCTGCAAGCCGCTGTAAGTGCCTGAATACTGGGATGCATCGGTGCCGGATTTGCTGGAACTTTCGACTCCAGACTCTTTATGAGATCCCGTGCCGTATTTCCTCGTTCCTTCGTCTTGCAGTAGCTGTTGTTGTTGTTATTGTTGTTGTTGTTGTTCAGCGACTCTTCGGGCGTCGCTTCGCGCTTTCGCGTCTTCTCCTCTTCTTGCTTAACGTCCGCGTCGTAACAGTCGATCACGACTTGGGCACGAATACTCGCGTCGAACTTTGAAATGGTATTAACGAGAGGCCTTGCCCAACCGATATGCAGCACCGGAGTATTCGCCCCCTCTTCCCATTGGCAAATCCCGTCGTAAAATCGCAAAAGATACGCAAAACATCGTGGCTGACGTAAAAGCCGCTCATCCGCGCGCACCGTGTGCGGTATCAATTCATTGGCGATTTCCAACAATTCCTTATAAATCTCGCCGTCGTCTCGTGAGTAATCGTATCTGTCCCACATAAAGCGATGTTAGTATCGTATGGCTTTACGCTAATTTACAGTTACTTAAAATAAGTACTTTCTTTAACTTATCGTCAGTTAGCGACCTATTAACGAATGATTGATTAAACTTACTTTCTTAGAACGTCGGCTGCACCTGCCCAAGAGGCCAGCGCGTTAGCATGCAATCCATGTCTGTATAAGTATCCTCCTTGATACGTATACGGATAAACGTGAGCATTCCCATAGTACTTTCTTGCCGAACGAACGGCTTCCTGCAGCAGAGAAAGTAGCCATTTTTCATTCTCACTAATTCTTCGCATTCCATCATAAAGCTAATGCCAAAAGATTCTTCAATATTTTTATATGTACCTGAAATAATTCTATAGCAGGTGGTCTGCCAGGTGTCGGTGCTGCTTCTTCCAAATCACCCAAGTTACCCAGAGCCATAGGATATTTGGCAAGATGGCCCAAATCGTAAAGAAGCCAAAGCAACTCCTGTTGAAGCAATGCTACTTCAGCTGCATCGGCAGTTGCGCTTAGACTAGGATTTATGGCAGAAACTATTGTCGCAACCTCCATGGCTCTATTGCAAACGACTGCTTGTCCATTAACGTAGAGCCAAGAACGGGAAGCTACACCAGGTTCGACTGGTTGACCACGTTTATCCTCGTTGCCTTTTCCTAATACCACAAATATAAATACCAATCACTATGAATTTGATTTGTGAACAATGAACGATGCTTCGACAAAGTATATTCGAGCAGAAACTCACCATGCCAAGTGACTTCAGCTGTTTCCGTACCATCTTCGCCATAAACAACCCAAGCATGATCTTCGGACATAGCAAGATGTACGTCCTTAAAACCCAAAACCTGACAGCCTGCAACAACTGCAAAGGCAACTCCGAAACAGTCGAGTTTATTGGCCGTGAGATAACTGTAGAGGCTCTGAAGATGTGCTCTATCCTTGTAGTAGCTTCTCGTGAGAGAATTCCATACGACATCCGAAACTTTTTTTACGAGTTCCCTGGTGGCATATTTAGTGTCATAGACCGTGAGGTCAACGGCACCCTTGATGACAGCATGAAACTTAGTATAAAGAGCCTCGGCGATGTGAAATTCCACGGCCGGCAATTTAGGCTCATCATAGACGGTGCTTTCCTGCGACGTAACCGGCCGATTGCAGGTTAGCGAATTTTCCACAGCGCCAACGAGAATCGACAGCAGAGCCAAATCAGGCTCAGAACTGTTTTCCAGCTGGTTCTGGAAGATTTGTACGATCGAGGAGATGCTCTGAATAGGGAAGAGAGCCTTATCCTCGTCCCGAAAGCCCGCCATGTCGTCGCAAGTGGCAGATTCACTAGGATCGAGGCTTCCACTCACTCGGTGAGCATCATCGCGTCTTTCTTCGCTTCGCGAGCGTTTCCCTGCCACTACCCTCCCGTCTTCCTCACGAATGTGCTTCTGTCTCATTTGACTGCTGCTTCTGACTGCCTCACCCCACGAGACACTTTCCCTCCGTTTCCCACGTTATATCTTCGCAGCTTCAACGTTTCCAATTTACGACACGCATTCCTATTGCGAGGTAGCCCCGCAGCTGCGTTTTCATGGCACGCGGCCAACGTCAGCCAGCAAAATAATTCCTCCGTGAAATTCTTCTAGGATCGCTACACGTCCTGCGCAAAGTTCACGCTGCAGGCTGTCGCGTCATCATCAGTTGCCTTCAGTCGCCATC
>JARPRG010000351.1:88932-108008 GCA_031001745.1 Hartigia nigra | reverse complement strand
TGAAAGGGATGCATCGTGGAATGTGCCTCAGGGCTAGAGCACAAAATGCACGTCGCTTCAACGTCGCTTCAACGTCGACCATCGAGTCACCGGAATAACGCAACTTCTTGAAATGCGTCTTAGAAACGCTGTCAAATGAAGTTAAAGCTGAATCGTCGAAGAGGAAGAGTCAGTGGGACGGATTTTCGAAGGAAGCGTTGGGCCCCGTGATTCTCTTATGTGAGAACGGGCCCTGGAGATACAAAGAGAGACAGCTAAAGGAAGGCCTGCCTACTGAGAGAGAATAGTGAGAAGGGGCCTCGCATAAGAAGGAGAAGCAGAAGAGCGAGAGAGGAGAGAATAAGCAAGTGTGTAGGAGCAGGAAGAAGAAAAGGAGGAAGGAATCGTACTCGAACCAACAGTAAGAGAAAGAGAGAGAGACTAATACGAAGATTGACCCAGATTTTAGCGGGTCGAGGGACTCGCGCCACGGGCAGAGTCTACGGCGGATTTTATGAAATGGGACGCGGCGCAGCCCGAAGCTAAATTAGCCGCAATGTCCAATAAGAATAAGTCCCAACAGCCGCAGCATCCTTCGCACGTGATCAAACCAGTGGACCAGGTGCCACCGCGATATCAGCCACCTCCGCAGCCGAGTGCCGGAATCCTGAAGAATCAGCCGCACTTTCCGGCCTCTTCGGCAGCCATCCAGTCCATCCAGCAAAATACGATAGCGGGATCCGCCACTATTATCGGACATCATCCTCAGGTGCAGCATCAACAGCAGAGCCAATCGCGCGTCGCAGCGCAGTCCAAAGATGTACAAAGCAAATTCTCCGCAAAAATAGAGCCACCAACTCAACCTGCGAGCAGCCTCTCCAATCCCGCCAATCCCACTAAGAGTACAACGCCGCACCTCTATACTCAGCCAAAACTTGCCCCAGGTCAGTTCCTGCCTCCAAACAGTCAATACCCAACGGCAGGTCAGCCAGTTGTCCGTCAAAGGATCACCGACGAGGAATTCCTGAGACTTGGCCCCGTGGAAATGCTGAAATTCGTCAGGAAGACGGAGAGTGACATCGCACGGCTCGCTGCCGAGCAGAACCGTCAAATACAGAGTTTGGTACGTTTCGTCCGTCATCCTACCACCTACTGAGGTCTTCGTAATCGTGATTCATCGTCGAGGATCCCCGATTGTGATCCGCCTTCTCCTCCCCCTTCTCTCTGCCTCCCATTAAAGATACTTCCTGTTTATAGCTGAATGAGTTGCGCGCGCTCAAGGAGGCCAATCAGAGGCTCAGTGACGACAATCAGGAACTGCGGGATCTCTGCTGCTTCCTGGACGATGATCGACAGAAGGGACGCAAATTGGCTCGGGAATGGCAAAGATTCGGGAGGTATACGGCGAGCGTGATGCGCCAGGAGGTATCGGCGTATCAGAACAAACTCAGGCAGCTGGACAACAAGCAGCAGGAACTGATAAAGGACAACTTGGAACTCAAGGAGCTTTGTCTCTATTTGGACGAGGAAAGAGGCGGTGGTCAGAGGGACGATGGCGATGGCAGCAGTTCGAGCACCAATGCCGAGGAGACTGCACCTCCCAGACCTAGACATGCTTCTACCTTCAACGGTAATTTATTTATTTTTTTTTTTAAACAGCGATCGAACTTGATCATCTTATTAAAAAAATGTAATCTTCTGTTACATACAGATCAAACGATGCAATACGTGAGGAGCCTGGAGCAGCGAGTGAAGCAGCTCGAGGAGGACAAGAATATGCTTCAAGCCAGAGCGCAGGGATGGGAGCCTCCTTCAGGTGAAGTCTGGGAAAATCCTGGTAGCCCGAACGAGCCTCATCCGAGCAGTCGACCCGAAGCTGTTGTCCGTGCGCTGCAAGTGCTCGAGGTCAGGGAACAGCTCGAAAGAGAAGGTGGACACGACGGCGAGAAAGCTCTGGTTCGGGAGATGTGCAACGTACGTTTAGTCTTTTATTAGAAGCAGGAAACAGCACCAAGAGATTTTCTAATGATTCCTTTTTTCTCTGTTGCATTCTTTCAGGTCGTTTGGAGAAAACTCGAGGAAGGACCTCAAACAAGACACTGATTAAGCCTAACCAGACTAAATCTCAAATACATTGATATTAAAACGACTTCTATTGCCTTCTAGTATTAATGATTCCGAATCTAATGATGTTATGTGAATTGATAAATTATTATAATATACATATTTGTACATGTAGATGAGATATATATTTGTATATGAAGTAAGAGCGTTATCCATCGGCAATAAGAACTATTTATGTAAATTCGTAGAACGCCGTTAGCTTGCCTTGATGACTGTTAATAAACTCTATTTTTATTAGAGCGCTGTTTACGCTATAGTTTTACCCTCGACGACGTCTTCCTAGACTCATCCGAAGCAGTTTGTGTCTATCAGTGTTTCTTCCCGATGTTGCAAGAATGATTCCGGCAAGTCAAAGGCAGACATATTCCATCGGACCTTACACGCACGTAAGCACCTGGATGATTTATCGTCTGGCCGACTAGTTCTGACTTCCTATTTCTGAACTTTGCTGAACTCTTACGATTTATCGCCCGACGACAGCAATACACTCAAATCCACAGTTCCAAGTTCATCCAAGGATGCTTTCAAAGATCAGAACGTCAAGGTCAATGCATTTCCAAAATATTTCTTGACTCCCAGAGGACTCTCGGCCTCTTGTAATTACCTCTGGCGTTTGCACTGCGCCCGAAGCTTTTGAGCTGCCTCCCCTTAGGGGACGCGAGGATGCGCTTTGAATACACAACTACGGCACACATATTTCTTTCTATTTTTAACTTGTCAAAAGATTCAAGCGAGCTCTCAATGCCAGCCTCCGAGATTGTCCCAGATAGGAATCGCCACTCTGGTGATATCACCCTTGACCTCCCGAACGGCTTCGTCGGATGGCATCGCTTCCGGTCCTTTCTGGAAGTCTGTTGGATTTCTCTCTATAGTAATTATCGATGGACTCCTGTCGGAATAGGAAAAAGAATTATTGTAGGCAGCCAGCGGTATCTTCAGCGTTCTCGTACGAATGGAATTGTCGGCGGTCCGGTAGTTCGTGTACCCGGCTGTTCTTTGGCGAAAGGTTTTAGCGGAGCTTGCGCGGCTCTGCGGCTGAACTGATAGTGGGGATGAGATTCACACTCTTCGTGGCAGAGAGATGAGAGTCATCGGGGATGTGCGTGTGCATCGGTCTCGCGGAGGATAACGCACGGTTCATCCTCCTGGCCGGTGTTCTAGCGGCTTACATGCTCGCGGGCGCTGCACTCTTCCAGAGACTAGAAGCTGATCTCGAGATTCGCCAGGTAGATCCACACGTAGCTGGAGACGATCTGTGAGTCGCTCGCTTTATCCGAATTTATTTGTAATTTCTGTTTCTGCTTTTCAGGCCGCTGAATTTTGGAGAGTCTATCATGCCTTTCGCAGACATCACTTGCAAAACAGTCCTCAAGCCCTTCAACGCTTGCACGAGCTTCTCTACGCGTACGGAAACGCTTCCGCAGCTGGTATCATCAACAAGAGACGTCGCTGGGACTTTCCCGGAAGTTTCCACTTCGTAGGAACCATCGTATCGACGATCGGTCAGTCTGTTCATCTGTGATGAGTTGTCATTTAAAAAGACGCGCGGACGAGGGACGAGAAGGAAACGCTTAATCCTGTGATAAGGAGAGTGTCCGAGTTTCCAGGTCGTCGGTTTCGTACGCCCGAGAATGCGCGTCTGAATTCCGGAATGTTAATATCCTGAAAGTGACCCAGTCTCGCGTCTCGACTACCCCTTGACACCCGAGTAAACGATCTGTTTACCCTACTTTCAGGATACGGAAGCACGGCGCCCCAGACTGCCGCTGGCAGAGCAGCCGTCGTTCTTTACGGATTCCTTGGTTGCTCGGGTTGGTACCCATCAAAGAATATAAGACACTTGCGACACTAGAAATCATCACGTTTATCATCATTGTCACAGGTGGGATACTCTTCTTTAACCTCTTCCTCGAAAGAATCATCACGTTTTTGGCATGGCTCTTACGTGGCTTTCATCTTCGCCGCCTGAAGAGAAGACTTCGTAAAACCACTCTGGCATCACGACGTAGGCCCAGGGTAGCTCAGGACGCGCGATCCTCGCTTCCGGACATCCTGGACGACGAGGACGACGACGTCGGTCTCGACCACTGGAAGCCAAGCGTCTACTGGGTTATGCTATATCTTTCCTTGGCTTCCTGTGCCGTCGCCTGTTGCGCCGCAGCCCTCTACGCTCCCTTGGAGGGCTGGGGATACTTCGAAGCCCTCTACTTTTGCTTCGTGAGCTTCGCCACTATTGGCTTCGGAGACTTCGTCAGCACGCAACAGCCCAACTATCCTTACGTACATTGGTGGGTAGTTCTTTTAAACTTCTCCGGGTAGAAATACATCAAGGGAGAACTGGCGAATACTAAGATTAATTGCATGCCTTTCGCAGGTATAGATTTGCGAATTTCGTGTTTCTTGTGGTGGGATGTTGCTGCATATATTCGCTATTGAATGTGACCTCGATCGTAATAAAACAGGCGCTGAATTACGCGATACGGAAGCTTCAGTGCCTTCGGTGCAAAGGACGTGGCATGGCTGGACCACATCTGCCTAGAAGGAAGCCTTCCGTCTCAACTATTTATTATTCCAGAAGAAGAGCCACGAAAATTGGCGTGCGAGAATATGTTAAGACGGAGGAAAGCGATGTAGACATGCCACGCAGAATGTCCGGGGAACTTATTTCCATGAAGGATTTCTTGTCGGCCAATAAAGTCTCTTTGGCTGTGATGCAAAAGCAGCTTTACGAAACTGCACAAATGCAGCGGGGTGGCGATTTCGACTTCACGACGCCGAGTCATCAAGCAGTTTTTAGGCCTGGAGCTGTCGGGCCCTTGGCCATAGCTAGCGAAAAGTTTGAAAATAAAAACCCGGTCAACAGGTAGGGTTAAGATTGACAGATTACTTGCTAGAACAGAATAGTATTGGAATTAGAAGTCGCAGGGACGCAGAAATGTTAAAATAGGTAGACGGTGCTTTCATAGTACCGATCATTAAATAACTTTATTTTAATGATTTTTACAGGACAGTCCTTCATATTTTCAATGACATTCACAAACTTACAGGCTGTTTTCTCTTGAACTGCGACAATCTGTACCATAGATGTATATAATATGTGTAAAATAAATCTAACATTTCCGAAAATCTCATATTTTCAGTAGATAAGAAGAAGCTTCCGACTGCGTAACTTTGTGCATCTTTTGAGTCGAGACGCTAAAGCTCGAGAAGGCGTTCTCGAAAACGGCATCAGAATTCAGGAGACTCAAGCTTCGATGCTTTGCACAGTTTTACCTGAAGATGCTTTTGGCAGTCTGATTCCGAGTGTTTCTCTAAGGAATTAAATGTGAATTAACGAAGACACGAATTATCTTCTTTAACTAGTAGACTACGAGGCTGCATCGATTTAAATCATAGAACGCGGAGAGATGGTGAAAATAGAATAAGGGGAAGTCTCGAGAGTAAATCGGTATTGCGAATGAAACTAATTAGTGAAAAAGGAATGCGGTCGGGATTGAAGCCTCAGAGGGCGCAGAGCGTAGAGCCGTGGGCGAGTTTCTCTCCGCGACTCAACACGTAGAGCGGAGCGATTACGACTAAGCTCAATTAACTTCTTCGAAGAGGCTTCAGCGTGGTCGAAGATCCGGTTGCTGCCATGCTGCTAATGTGCTGTGCAGCTGTGCAACTGTGCACCTTATACTCCAGGATCCCCTGAGAAGAAGTAACGCACAGCGCGCGAAGGAATCGGTAGACACGCTGTGTGATGCTAACACTCAGGTAGGTTACCCTTTATTCTAAACGCGTGTCACCTGCATCACCTGCATCACCTTCATCACCGGCATCTTAAGGAAGGAGGAAAGACATTGATCAGATGCTGCCTTGCTCGACTCGAGAAAGAAGCAATCGGAAAAATGAACTCCTTCCATTTCTGACGGAATTACTCGCGGCGAGAGAGTAGACGCCTCATCGCCATCAAATCGATCAACAAGGTTGCACCCCAGGCCTGGCCCAGGATGAGCGACAACGTTTCGCGTTGCCGCCAACAAGCTACGTTCCAAAAGATTCGGACCAAGTGTCATTACTCTGCCTGAGCAACGACGGCCGCCCTTGGTAACGCCAGCAAAAAGCACAGCCAACTTTCGCTGTGTACAAAGTCAAGAGATTCATATCTCGATACGTGTTTTTTGTAGGAGCTCGACGCGCGAGCTTACTGCAGTTCTCCTCAGCGTATGTCGCGCATTCGCACGAACTGCTGACTCACCAAGTCGAGCCCAGTACCTATCAGATCGACATCATCAGAGATTTTAATTATCTTTGGCTTGAGAAAATCAGTATCTATGTCGCAGGCTTGTATGTAGTCAGACATGAGAAAGTTATTGTCGACGAGCGCCGGTGGCAAATTTTGATTCTGGGATGGACGATTTCGTGCTCGTGGTACCTGATCTGCCGGCTCCATAAGAGTCGGATGCTTCTTGCGCTGATGTTGCAAAAGTTTTGCCTGCAACAAGAAACATGAGAAATAATTTTCCATTTCTGCGCCGATTCGAATCTCCTTTGAATTTCACTGACCTTGCTGGCGTATTGCTTGTGACACCATTGACAGCCTTGGGGCGTCGTTGTGATGCTACCGACGGTCTGGCTAAACGTGGGATTCGGCAATCCAGAAACATCGGTTTCTTTATGCCGATTACTTGGTGGTAAAGCAGCACCAGGATGATTCTTTACTATATGAGCCTTTCTTTTGCTGCTGCTCTTATAAACCTTCTCGCAATACTGACAATAGTAATCTCGCGTTTGTCGCAGAATCGGTAGATTCAATTCGGGTACAGATTCCGGTGGGACGTCCGGATGACGTTTGGCCAGATGATTGACGAGCATCCCTCGTCTTTTGAAGCCCACCATGCATTGGTGACACTTGTACACGAAACGATTATAATCCGTCGGATTAACCTGTCGTTCAAAAGATCCACATTACAAAATATTCTTAATACATTGAATTTATAGACAATAAAGAAGACGTACCTTTGGCACAAACTTTTTTGTCTGATTATTCTGTGACACCTGTTCCTGGCTGGTCCGCTCCGAATTGTGCATTCTCGTCATGTGTTCCTTCAACTTGTCCTTCCTTTTAAACTGTTTTCCGCAATTCGCACAATGAAATTCTCTGTGATCCGAATGCCTGAGCAGATGCATCCTCAGTTTGTCCACCGTGGGAAATCGTTTTGTGCAGAACTGACATTTGTGCTTTCGCTCGCAGTGATGCGCTCTAATGTGCTTGCGAATCACTGAGTATTTAGTAAAAGTGCGTGGGCATTGTGGGCAGCTAAAAGTCTCGTCCGCGTTCCTATGAGTTTCAATATGGTCCTTCAGCATAAGAACTTGATCAAATAATTGCCGGCACATGGGACACTCGAATATCTGCTTGTCCTCCCGATGAGTCTTGAGGTGGCAGGACAGGGCCGAATTGTTCATGAACCTCTTCAGGCAAATATTGCATGGGAGTGGCTTCTGGTCCTCGGCCCCGTGTACCAAGCAATGTTGCTGCAACCTCACTTTGGTAGCAAACCGCTTATAGCACATAGTGCACTTGTATGCAGCCAGAGGTGTTAATTTTGTGGATTTCGGCATTTGCAATCGACCGTGTTGCGAGACGTGATTTACCAAGTCGCTGCGTTTCTCAAATTCAGAACCACACTGAGGACAGATACTCGATTGATTGCCAGTCTCGATATTATCGGCAGCATGAATGAGAATATGCAAATTGAGAAGGGATGCCTTGCCAAAGATCAGAGTGCACGTTGAGCACTTCCATTCGGATGAATTCTGACGGCTGTTTTCTTTCTCCTTTGGATTTTCACCATGAAATATTTTCATGTGTCGACTACGATTGTACGGATGAAGAAAATTCTCTCCGCATGTGGGACACTCGTAGCGCGGTGCTTTGGCTCCAGGATGTATCAGGAGGTGACGCTTTAAACTGTAACTTCGTGGAAAGACTTTGGGACAGTAAGGACAGGTGTAGACGAGCGTCTGTCCATCAACGATCTTTACAAATTTATTCGATGCTACGTGAATCTTTTTGCGCTTATTTCGTGAGTTCGTTTCGTTCTTCGGATTGTCATGAACGTTCAAGTGTTTCTGTAACTTTTCCGAGGTTAAAAATCGCTGATTGCATTCAAAACAGGGCCAAGCATTGAACTCGTTGTTCAGTTCCTTCTCCTCTTTCGATTCGGGCTCGAGCATCTTCAGATTTCTGCGAACGGCGTACTCGACGCTGGGGCCTGCTCTCAATTCCTCCTTTGGAAGGATGTTTCTCGTTGTCAGGAAAACGATTCCATCGCTTTGTTGACAGATTACAAGATTCTGTTCTACGTAAGATAGAGCGGGTCTGACAAAACGCATCCAATTCGATGCGTTCTCGTTGGAAACGTCAACCTTCAGGAATTCGCCATTGTCCGACTCGTAAAGAAGCGGCAATGCATTCTCGAATGGTGCACCGTCGTAAGCGCACAAAATTCCTTCTATAGGACCAAACTGCGTGCGCCTTCTTATGTTCCGCTTTGCGAAAACTCCGTAATTAGAAGCACCGGTTGCGACGTTGGGAATTGACAGCTTATTTAGGGATAAATATGATCCTGGCAGTGTTGCTATAGCCCGCGAGGGTACCGGTTGGTCAGCGATAGTACGCACGTTGTGTGAGGTGCATCCGTC
Source organism: Hartigia nigra (assembly GCA_031001745.1). NCBI lineage: Eukaryota > Metazoa > Arthropoda > Insecta > Hymenoptera > Cephidae > Hartigia > Hartigia nigra. Next base: position 99,215 of record JARPRG010000351.1, on the reverse strand, counting down.
AGAATTTACACAGACGCTCTCGCATTCTTCGCACCAAAATGTTTTCTTATCGTTTATTTGCCGTTTTGATCTTCGCACGTTCTTTTTCTCTGGATCGATTTTCTGATCGCTCTTTTCCAGTTCGTCCTTCGTTGATTGACGCTTTTGTGCAGGTGCACTTGTCCATGCCACATTTCCTTTATTCCTATTTACTGGAGGAGAGATATTGCTCGTGTGTCCTTCACTCATTTCGACGTTTTGACTCTTGAAAGGCCCCATTACATTTATTTGATCATCCTGCATCACGAGAAAGTCACGTGTCAGCGTGAAATCGGTTGCAGGTATTTCCGCAAGCATCAATGGCGCTGTAGATGGTTCTAACTCAGGTGTGGAACCTATGCATGCGAATATATCAAATTAAAACTCAAGAACAGTACAATACTTTTCAATATTACGTTAATATCATTATCCTTACCCTGCATTAAAATTAATTCACCCCCAACCCCAGGAACAAGCCCTTCCTCATTTCCAGCCACAACAAAATCTGGAGAATTATCGGTTTGAGGTACATTCTGCGTTGTGGTTTGATCGGCCAGTGGTGTGGTGTAATTAATATTATTTCGAACGTTTGGTTCAGGAGGGGATATCAGAGGTGAGGATGGGCCTTGAAGGACAACCACAGAATTATGGAAAGGCGACGGTGGCAGCTGAACCGGAGTTGGCGAATACCTGGCTGCAGAACTCATGTTGGGATCCAGCGGACTTACACGATGTTCAAAATCAGAGAGAGGAGACGTTGCGCGTGGAGAGAAGGAAACCTGTTCATAGGCTGAAAAGACTCTGGAATAATCTCGAGATTGATCCTCCACATATTCAACCTATAAGAAGAAAAATTCATTAGCTGTAATACCGATTGGTTATTCAAGCTTGCTGGAGCACTTACGGTCAAGAAAAGAAGTCTGTTGTTAGTTTTCCTAGGCTGATCACATATTACTGTAGATCCTGTCTGCTCCGTAGGCCAGGACTCTGTAACTTCATTTACCTTGTCCATAAGTGGCATCTCTGGTGAGTCGACAGGGGCCCCCTCGGGAGGGCCCCTTGGATCCATTTTACTCTTATTGACTCACCAAGTTCAGTAAAGCTTTTGGACGACCTATAACTGACAAAGAAAGATTTTGACAATAATATCGATCGCATGCATATAACAGGAGAGAAAATGAAACAGTGAAAAACTAGGTTTCCCGTGAACGATGCACTTTTCTCTCTTGCACAGAGACTCACAAGGATATGGAAGCATTTTCGAAGATACGAGTGTATCCGAAGTATTTACATTTTTATGAAACTACAATTCTGGCAAACCAGATCTCACCTCACCTGTCTCAAATAAAAATACGTTTTCGTAAGTCGTTATACCTGCTGCAGTCAGCCAGACATTTACTAGTCAACCATAGTCAACAATCGACTTTAACGGCTTTCGTAGCGGCAGCTGAGAACCACTGGCAGGCGGGAATCTTTCGAATAAGAATACAAATTTCTCGAAACTAAAGAGAAATTTCGTTCATAGAGAAACTTTCGAAAGAAATATAATGCACTTCAACATTTCTTAGATTTATAAACAAATTCATTTTACATAGTACAAAACATACTGATTTCAAATAACGAAATTGGTCATATAAATGCATAACGCTAGGCATATCTGATTATTTGTTTAATTGATTTTACGAAAGTTCCATCATAACAAAAATTGAAAGTTTCAATGCTAGATAAAAATAGCAAGAAAAAGCAGTTCCAAAGCTTTTAAGTAATTGGCATATCGTATGGCGTAAACGGTATATAGTATAAGCACCTGCAACTACAGGGGTACCTTAATAATTTTCCCTGACAACGAGTAGCCGGGCCACAAACAAACTCTGGGCTAACCGATGCTCCATCAATTAACGAATGAAAAGCAGGGCGCATTCGACTAAAAAGTTATACAATTCAGGCAATTCAGGCAATTCAGGCAATTCACGCTCTAGACGCCGTAAAAAGCCTAGAAAATGAAGAGTGTGCGATTTAAAGACGCGAAAGAAGCGATGGAGCAAATGCTGCGTGTGCCAATTTTTCGAATTTCTGAAAAACGTGCGATGCTTATGGATGGAATAGCAGATTTTAATGGTCCAGATCCAAATATGATTATGGATGCAAGACACAAAATATTCAGAGAACCATTGCCGATGTCACCATCGAGAAGTTCCATTCTCGCTGAAGCAAAAAGGTACGAAAATTCTGTTGAGTTTTGAAATTCGTCAATTCATAAATCTCTGTTCCCTGCAGGTTACTATTGGACGAAGAATCGGAGATGTTATTTCGGAAGAAGGAGCAGGAGCTGCTCGAGGCAGAGTTGAGAAAATTTCAACAAGAATTATCCAAGTCTCGGCCGAAATTTCGCACGAACTACAGTTGCACCAGGAAAGCTCTCGTCAATTCGGATAACGACAACTTCTGGCGGGATGCATGTGCTATCCGAATGAAAAACGAATCTGGAAAATGGAAGGATGCGTCCGGAGAGGATAACACGCAGGACGAGAATGATTATCCGGGTAATATAAAAATTACAATTAAAGACAAACCGGCGTCCGAATCCAAAGAACGAAGACTGGCGATTTTGAGGAATTGCTTTGAAGCAATAAAGCAGAATGCTCGGCAAGAGAGACGTCTTCGTGACATCAAAACTAAAATCCAACAGAGTCTTGCGTGTCGAAGGGTGCGCCAATATTTTACTCTCTGGAGAATGCAAATTGAAAGAAGGAAGGAACTGGCCAAGAAAAAGAAGGTGGAGCGCGAAATGACAAATGAGAGGAAAATAGAACTGTTCGTGAACGCCATTACGGAGAAGCGAAAGGAACTGGCGAAAACTAAAAGGTTGACAACTAAGGTGCCGAAGGTAGAAGTGATGGGTCGTGCTAGTGAACAGGAGGCCGAAACACGAAAGCTTGTGACAAAACACGTCTTCACGGTGGAAGCCCCAGCTCACAATCGACTAACTGCCCAGAAGAAGATCATCGCCGAGCAAAGAGCAAAACTCGCCGAGCAAAATAGAATAATAGAAGAAATGCGATTAAAGCAGATGGAAAGTGAATCACGCAAAGCAAGTAAGGAAACAATAAATGCAGCCAAGGAAGCTCTGGCGCGATGTGGACAAAAAACTAGAAGGACTTTGATACAGCTTATGCGGGAAGAAGGTTGCAGGTATGAATTCCATTTCCTATTTTTTCAATAAAACCCATGCTCTCCTTTCTTACAGGGATGAACCCTTGGTGGAAGTACCGAGATTACCCAGTCCACCAGAATTTCTTCAGAGAATGGAAGCGCGCGCAGCAGCACGGCGCGAGAGAGTAAGGATGGCTGAAGAAACTCGTCAACGGAAACTAGAAGAAGAGAAAAGGAAGAAAGAAACTGCCAGGAAGGAGGAGGAGCAGGAGAGAAAAAGAATTCAGCTAGAGGTGTGTTCCGTATATCGAGATAAGAATTTCATTGATTTTAAAGTCTTCACTTGTTCGCAGGCCCAGAGGGAAGCAAAAAGATTGAGAGAGGAGCAGGAACAGCGACGTGCCCGAGAAGCTGACAAAATAACGAAACTTAATGCAATGGCTGATCAATTTTACAGAACGTATCTCTTGCGTCGATACATCATGAAGTCCTTTACCATACTCATCGAAACTAAGTACAATAATATTAAAAAAGCGAATGAACATTACGGACTGACGACACTCAGGAAAACTTTCACAGCCTGGAAAATCGAATCGCGACGTCAAGGTGATACGAACGTAGAACTGGCAGAAAGTGTCTATCATAGAAACTTGATGTGGCGTATGTTGAAAGCATGGAAAGGATATACAGAAAACGGGAAACATAAGTATCAAGTAGCTACTGACTTCTATGAGATGAGACTTCAGCAGAAATATCTAAAGACGTGGTGCACCAGCGCTTTCGAAAGTAAAATCAGAACTTTGGAGAATGAGCAATTGGCGCAGGATCATCATCGGAGGAGATTGGGAGTGAAATATCTGAAGAAATGGAAACGGTATCCAGGAATCGCAAAGGAAGTTCGTGAAAGTGAAAAAAGAAAGGATAAATGGAGAGAATTGGTTCAAATAGTTGTTCCAGATTTTGATCCTAAGTACAGGGGAGTCATGATAGATGATTGAGCTATGATCGCACTATAGAGATTAGGAGTAATTTACGAAACCTTAGTCGTTACGAATAAATTTATACAATTTATTAGTAATTTTAAACGTACAATGGCCATTTTATCACAGTTACAATAAATATACATACTGTATGCACGACAACTTACTAAGGGTAAACGAGATTTCAACGAAGATCACTTCCTTGTTGCGATATTTTGCAGCAACGCTTCACTATCAAATCCGCTATGATCGCAGAAAGAGAAAAAAAAAAAAACACGTGTAAAATACTGATAAGCGCTCAAGATTGAATATACCTAAGGAGGGGAATGAAGGAGGCAGGTAAAGAGGTAGGAGAGGGCCAGAGGAAAGCTACAGACGCAGCTGAAGATGGCCGCGATTGCAAATACCATAAAGTCTAAAAGTAATGTGTGTGTGCGTGGTATCGCATATCCTTTTTTTAGTCTTACTGACTTGCGAGGATTATGAGCAATTCTAGGCGCAGGGAGACACGGATGCTCCTCGATGCAGAGTGCTTCTGATTTTCTGATACAGAGCCATTAGATTCGATGTCTCTATGCTTAAACTTTACAGCAGAACACGCGGGATAGACTCTTCAGCACACCCTCTTCGTAGTGGCTGCTCGGAGGGAGGTTACGTCGTTCATTCGACGTCGTCCCGTGGTATATCAACCAGAGATGATATATCAGGTAGCACAGAAGGACTAGACCAACGAGGAGGCTGTAGACCGCCGAGACGAAGCAGAGGGCGATACTGAAAGTGTTGAAATTTCATATATAACGTATGCTATACAAGGCTTCGATCGATTCGACAAAATAATCAAAAGACAGGAATAATTTTCTTGACAATTGTGGTTATCTTGCGATTATTCAAATTAGAACTATCGATTTTCGCGCAACGTTCGCTATTTTTCCAGATGGACAAACATTTTCCAGTACAGATGATGAAATTATTTCATAATTGAAAAATACTTGAATAGTAGGTGCAAAACCCTTCTATGTACATACTCTAACTGATGGTACACATCACTGCAATCGTCTGGTAACAGAATTGTTGCAACTAAAATAAATGGATGGCAGACGCTGGTCATTGTCAGATTTGACCCATAGACGAATGCTATAGCTGAGAATAAGAGACAGGCTAAGTACCACCTCAAGTTGCTAGATCCAACACAGCAGTCCAACCTGTAAAATTTATTCATATTAAAAATGAATATCTAATTCTGTTATCAGGTGTCTGGATTTAAATACTATAACAAAAATTACCATTTACAATGGTATTCCCTGCCAAGGATACAAGTCTGACACGTTTGACAGTGATACGCCCTGGGAGGTGTCCTTCTCCGGCACGTTATACAGAGTTCTCCACTTCCTTCGCCAAGTTCCAAACCTTGACCAGCATTTTGAGTCATGCAATCTGCCTTGAGTCTAGTCAAGTATCCACACCATATCCCACCAACAACACAAATAATAAACGCCAGGTTCTCCTCAGGTAAAATCTCCAACAATGGAACCACACTCATTTCAAAGACTAACATGAGCATTATCACACTGACAATTGTCCACACAAAGAAGAATTTCGTTCGTAGTAGAAATCGCAGGAAATTGTGATATAAGTAGTGGATCAGTACTGGTGTCGTAAGAAAAATAATAATAGTGCAAAATAGCGTCTGAGCCGCGATTACCGCTAGAACTGGCACCGCGAAGAGCGGAATCACAGCATCCACGGATATTTGTTTGGTAGTTCCTCGCCATGTGCACGGCATCCGAAATTTCTCCAGGATATGCATAATCGCTGGATTTATTCCACAAGAAGGGAATATTAACTCTATTATCACTATAGACGTAGGCGATGTACGTAAAGCAGATCTTCCAGGTTGATTCGAGGTTAGGAACTAACCTTTCAAAATTTCAACTAACCTGTTGTTTTTTCCACCATCCTGAGTATATACATATGGATGTTTGCAGAAGGTGGCAGCACGAGCACCTTAAACGACGGACGATCATAAAATCCTACAGTGTTATTCTTTCTTTTTTCTAATAAGGTTCATTAGATCACCACTCACAACTCACTTGAATCGGCTAATGTAGACTAGTACATTCGTAAACTTCGTGTCAATCATGTCAGAAGGCATTGAAATGACGTGCCAAACTTTTCCGAAAGATGAGCCAAGTAAAACGAAAAATATGACGAAAATGTACTCTGATTGTTAGAGGCTTGGTTCGTCTCGGTTCGTCTCGGTTCGTCTCTTTGATTTCCCGCTTGGCCTTAAACGAAACCTATTTCTATTGGTAGAACGTTATTCTTGCCGTGAATGTCTCGTGTACGACTTCTCCCCGCGGATGGAAGCTATTGTCGTTGTCGCTGCTCGTAGCGAGAGAGTAGGTCGCGTAAAGTCGACATCAGCCTTCACTTCGAGAATGTCTGTGCTAACGCCACACTAGGTCAAAGAGATTGTTGTACATACATCTCGCAACGACGATTCACGAGGAGCACTAAGTAATTAGAGAGGTAGAAGCCAGAAATCATAGAGAAGCGGCAGTCAGTGTTGGTCGATGTTGTATGGTGCTGCATGTAGAGTCAGGACCAGTCAGGACGAACCAGAGGTTGGAGCTCCTTCAGGGACGTGGAAGAAGCATCGATCGATTGAGTGTAACACCGTGTTGGATGGTGGAACGGTCGATAGGCGCACCGGCATACCAAGTAGCGACCAATTGCGAATGTGTGGCATGTGTGGCATGTGTGGCGGGATCGTGACGTAAGTTGCAACTTCAATTTGGATTCGAAGTCAAAGAAGGAAAATGAAAGAGATTTATCATGTCCGGGATGAAATCATGAGATTCCTAATTATTAATACTGTAGCCCAAGCCTGATGCTTGTGTTTCAGCCTTATCGCTATTGGCGCGTGGAATGTCTCTGTTAACAAATGTATTACTAACTGAATCAGTTATCTACAAAATTTCTGTGAATAAGATTATTGCATGTTGTTCTGATCCCTGTAGTGCAGTTTTGTGTGCCAAACAAAATACATACTGTTCAATTGCTTACCATAACGATAACATACAATTGAATTCTATGTATTACATTCCCGCTCATTGATACTTTCTGTCAATTGAGTGGCTTACAGAAGTTATTTATAGGAAGCTAAGAATTTTTGGTTTATTAATCCAAATGAAATAAATAAACAAATTCTGCTTTCCGCAAATGATTTTTGTAGATAACTCAACTGTCCGAAATTATCAAAGAGTGGAGAGTGTAATGTGTAGAATTCAATTGCATGTAATCGTTATTGCAAGCGATTAAACAGTAAGTATTTTATTTTGCACACAAGCTGTACCACAGAGATAAATACAGAATCCAACAATGTTCACAGATATTTTCCAGACGACTGATTTAATTAGCAATAATTCATTAACAACCGAGATGTTTCCGCAGCCCGTAACTTTGCAGATTACGAAAAATATACATAATGAAGTGGCTTACATTGTCACTGAATAATCCGGTGCACTTGGAACCATCGTTCATTTTTTCGGATGTCACCTAGGCATTCGAGATTGTGAGTTGGGAATGGCGCTTACATTAGCAGAGGATTTTTTAATGCTTATTTTTAATTATCAAGGATTAGTTTCTTTCGGCACATGGCCTTAAAATAATGAAATGACAAAAATTAAATGTAATAGCTGGACTTTCGGGAAGATACGGTAGCCTATCAGTGGCGACTAATTAAAGTACGACTGGAGAACTCTATTTAGATAAGAAGAAGCATAATAAGGAGTAGTTATCAAAGAGTCAAAGATTGATTAACAATGTACAATATGGCGTTAAACTGTGTTGAATTGTTTGCACTTGTATGATGCGGTTATCGTTGTTGTTTGCCAGACTCGCTGCTGGGACGCTTTCGAAGACTTGCAACTGAGGGGGTAAAGTCGTCAATAGTACGTCCGATAATTCCGACAGTATTTGACTAACAATTAGAATAGGTCGTCGTTTGCGTTCGTTTGGTCGTAACGGGTGGTTTGACATTGAAAAAGTAGAAGCAACCGTTTATCTGTCTATCACAAATGAAATAGCACAGCATACGAAATATTGGATCAGTAGCGACTCTATACACTCCCTGCTGTAAGCATCAAGCCCGTCGAGAACTTTCAGACCGTAAGAAGAATTTATCAAGATAATAAAAAAGACCCATAGACGATCTGAGCGATCAAATCAATGTCACAATATCAGACAGGGGACAATAGGAGATATTACCACGTCACGTCGAAATTATCAGGGTTATCAATGACTCGTTCTCTGACTCCTATCATGGGCACCTATCATGGGATTACAAGAGTGGTTAAATCATTATTTTCAATTGATGAAAATTGAGTCGAGTGGTAGGCTATTCTCGATGACCGACATCTTTGTCCTCGGAACAACTGTCAGGCTTCGGGACCGATAATTATCGAAGAGGCAGAGACAGAGCAATAGTAACAGAAGCGATCAGGAAGTTGGACCAGTTGGGACTGGAGTATCGGTTACCGTGGCTTCTGAGTGTCGCGAAAAAGAAGTAAATTCAAAGAGCATCATCACAATAATAAAATAATAAACTCAATCCGTGTAGAGTGGAAGCGGTGCATGGCAGGAGTAACCGACCGATAAGTCGTAGTCATTCGCTGCATTCAGCGCCTTAAAACCATATTATAGTATCTATATAGTTGAGTTGGGGTTAGTGCTCTCTCTTGAAGCTTTCAGGCTTCCCAAGGATAGAAACTGGTCAATCGGGAACGTGGGGATATTATATAAGCTAAACACACACACGGCAGGCGGTCACAACACATTATCCAAGCGACAGATCCGTCCAGCACTTTGAGCGCGCCTTGATCACCGATCGTCTCACTTTCAGGTGATTCTCTTTCACGTTCTCTCGAGTCGAGAAGTCCTGACAGTCGTCCTCGGAATCATGAGAACCTGACACCGCGGTCGACACCATTCACCAATTGGCGATGTCTTCTGCGCCCTTGAATAAGTTGCAGCTCTTGTGGGACCACTTCATACACGCGGAACCCCAAAGTTATGAGGTACGTACTCTCTGACAATGAGTTCCTTTCATTCACCCAAGTCTTTTACTAAGAAAGAAGATAAGAGAATCCAGACTGCGTTCTCTCTGCCTCGACGTAGCTCAAAAAAATTGAAGAGGCAAATTTCACAGTTTTAAGCAATCGCAGCGTAATCTCACATTCAAATCTCTGAAGAATTGGCGACAGTCAGATGCAAAAGCTATAGGAACTATAAGAAAGCAATGGTTATAGTGACGACAGGGCAGCCTACATCATGGATCTTTCCATGCTGATTCACGTATTTATGCAATTATGCGTACGATACCATATTGGACCCGGCGCGCAGGGCTTTTCTTTATTGGCTTACCGGCGCTGAGCATCACGCAATGCAAGCAAGGTCTACTGGGCTCCGTACTTCTTCTATAGGCGTGACACTACTATACTGATAGTGAGCATACGTATGCAGTCTCTCATTCTCTATTGAAACAACAAGTTTTCTTGGAACGCTTACGAGATTTTCCAGTGGACATATAAACATACGTCGACCGTAGATACACATACTTAAAATAGTCGCATCTTCCACGCGTTATCGCCATTACAATTTTCGATATCACAGGAAAGCGTGCCCTCGTCATTCGTACTCGCTGATTTCTTTTATTTTCTTTTCAGAAATCCTCCTGGCTAGATCTGTTCCTTGCAGAGTTACTTGCGCAAGTTAACGAGGGTCGGGATATAAAGGAGGCTCTTTCTTTCTGGTAAGGGAACGTCAAGACTTCAACGAAAAACGCCCTATTGTATTTTCTTTTTCTTTTTTTTTGATGATTTTCATGAATCGCTCCTCACATCTGGTCCGTATGATTATATCTGATAGTACGTGACTCTCGTATTTTTGTTGATATTTACACGCGTGGTCATTTCACCTATGATTCGATAGTTTTGAGTCGAGCGTTAGTCAGCGTCTACAGAAGATTTCAGGCTTTCGCGGCCATTATTGTCATTAATACTCATGGTTTCCGGATGGAAGCCGCGTCTGTGTTCAGCTTCGTGCCGACGTTTCGCAAACGTTTCAGTTTGC
>JARPRG010000351.1:77778-88832 GCA_031001745.1 Hartigia nigra | reverse complement strand
AAACGTTTCAGTTTGCGATACTGTATCGGAGCAACCTAGCCCTGATGATGCAAACTGAAACGTTTGCGAAACGTCGGCACGAAGCTGAACACAGACGCGGCTTCCATCCGGAAACCATGAGTATTAGCGTCTACAGAAGTACAATTCTATAGAAATTGAGAAAAAAAAAGTCTTCCGCTGAGATACTCTAGTTTGCTTGCTGTGAGAAGAAAGTACATCTAGAGTAGTTATGAGAAATTGAACGCACACCTCAGGACGTTATCGGCAACCTGATTTCCGGAAATTTTCCAAAAATCAAACAGTAGATATATATCTTTTGCAGCTCGGTTGGCGGTGGCGGTGTGTCAACTCTGGTCGCCTGTGAACTACTTTCCGACGTCCATAATCTCTGCGCCGAAAGAATCGACGGTGGAGAACTTGTAGGTCTACGGAAATATCTTGTCCAAGGTCGAGGATGGCGATGCCTCGCGGTTCTGCATCTCCTGGGTGTACGTGGACTTTCCTGTGGACGAGAATTGGTGGCACTTCTCGTCGCACTTTATCCTGTCGCCTTTCAAGAGGGCGCCGAGGCTATACCGCATAATCCTTACATAAAGTTTCACTGTAACGACGACACCGTCGATACTGTTGATATAATTCCTCACACCAAGAAGAAAAATGCTAAAAACAGAAGCAACCATGACGCCGCGATATCTCAACGCAAGCGTATCAGGAAGCACAGTGTCGGGACCAAGACGCTTCTTCACAAGCAGAAAACCGAAGCGAAGAATTCGGCGGAGAACGCAAGTAGCGAGTCCGAGATGCAGACCGATGGTATCGATCAGGCAAGATCGTTGACGTTAAAGATACGGCTTAATCCAATGGATTTCGAATACTTTACGTCGGTGGTGAGAAGCGACGAAGAGCAGAAATGGGACGCGTCTCTCTATCAGCTTCCTATTCGCCCAGCCCGAAAGAAGCCACTAGACTTCAACGACGCGCGAATGATGGCAGTCCTCGAGCAAAAGATCAGCCATTTTGAGATTAGTCTTCTAATCGTGCAGCTGCTACAAGGGTTGCGAGATTACGATACGCCCGCTGAGCAAACGCCGGCGGTGCAAGTTCTGAAATTCGCGTTGGACACTCTCTGGGCTCTGCAGTTTGGAATCGACGGTGCCAGCCTCACGGGTACAGAATGCGCCACGCTCAAGGCAGCAGCTGCTAGACTCATGATCACTGCACTGGAAAGAGCGCTGAGAGCGGATGAACCCACCACCGCTGTCATTCACAACGGATTGCTGCCTATGACACTGAGATTGCTGGAAGACGCCTGCAGCAAACCCGTCTCAGTGTTGACACCGGAGGAAGGATCTTTACTTCAGGAATTTATCTTTGCCACCATCTACGGAATCATCACATTCCTCTATTGTCTGTTGCACCAGCGTGGCACTACCGAGAAGCTAAAAGACTTTCTTGAGCTGTTCCAGCTCTTCACGGAAAGTCAGGATGGTAGACTCGTAGAGAGAACGATCTTGGCAATCGTAGATTTGCCGAGTATAGATCAGGCGAGATCCGTAACTCGGGCGAGAAAAGTCATTGACATGATAGGCGCCCTGATAAGCGCGCTTAAGCGAGTTCGTCAGGAACTATGTCACATGGGGCAGTGCCGCAAAGTGAAGCATAAATCCTGTACGGATAACGTCGAGACTCACCATCATTTTAACGTCTTAGGGGTTGCGTACTCCCAGCCAATCGTTGGTACAATAACTAAACAACCTTGTTGCATTTCGTCTCTCTTTATGACTCTGACAACGCTGCTTAAGGAGTCGCACTCCTTCATTGCTGATCTGCAGGTACGATTGCTCAAAGTTATGACGGCTGCTGGTACTTGCTGCTGCTTCCCACCCAAAATTCTGGTGTCGAATATCATTATGTTTCTTAAGAAACGGAACTCGTGCACGTATACACCAGCCGTCGCTCTTTTGGAACGAATTCTATTCAAGGAATTTGGCGCATATCCTGGTCCTGATATGTGTAACACGTGTAACAAGTCCACGAATTATTCCTGGGATTTTTTAGGACTTTATAACGAGTTACTCACGCCGGATGATCCTAAGATGTGCTATGTGATAATGGCGCATTTATTAAAAGTCACGCCAAACTCTGGCTTCTCCGTGAGACAGGAATTTCTCTTCAAAGTCTTTTATCCGACGTTTTTCAACGCAAAAAACGTTTATTTAATGGACAATGAAAATGTCGTAGCGAAATTCCTTATACAATCTTGTCTCTCTGTGATCTCGAGCTTGATAGTGAACGCTCCGATGTGCGATCGATTCATCGAGAAGAATGGAGTCAAGGAGGCTCTGGAGCTGCTGCCAGAATCGGCTTTCACTAGAACTGTCTATGCCTTATTAGAGGTAACAGTCATTATGGAGATTTGGAAGACTTGCTGCGAGGATCCTGCGCATGATCAGAAAACGGAAACTTTAGCACTCACGTCGCTCTTTAACTTGCTCGATAGAGAGACGTTGACTCTACTTGACATCCTCGGACAATGTAAGGTGGACGACAAAGCGCAAAGCGAAGATACAGAGGAACAAAATCCAAGGCAGAAGAGTAAAACAGGAGACAGTGATGGTCTTCAGAAGCAGAATGATACTCAAACTGAAATGACAACGAATAAGACTGATTCGGAGAGTTCACTGAAGAGCAGCCTGCTGCAAGCGAGTGCGGCTTGGAGAGCCGCAGCAGGAGTCTCCCTGTGCAGTCCGAAGTTCCGTTTGGAATTGTCGAAACACTCGCTGGCTGAGAAGTCTGTGCAACTGTTTAAGTTGTTGGCAATTTGCGTCGCCTCGGATCGAATAAACGGTAAGGCGAGTAACACTAGATTCTAGCTGAGAATTATTCCAGCGATGGCGTAGTTAGATCGCGTGTTTTTGGATTTTTTTTCAGATTCGAGCAAATGTGCCCACCGTTTGATCGAAGCCCTGATAACGTGCTGCCTGACATCATCGTTGTGTAAGTGTCTTCCCATTTTGCAGAGCTGATCTGAATCTGAGTTACAGCATAATTTGAATAGCTTAAGACATTGCGATATTCTACTGATCCGCATGCACCTGCGGATTAAAAGACGTAGAAACGTGCTGTCGCATCCGACCTGAAAAACAGTTCGAAGAAAATTCTCGATGACTGAACGCCATACCGAGAAGAGTGTATTTCTCTAGGAAAAATTAGCAAGTAGCAAAATGGTTTGTGGTACAGGTGGATGCGAGGTGGTCACAGAGCTGGGGAAGGTTTTAATGGATGCTGGAATAAAACTGGGCCGTGGACTAGCGATACTTGTAGAAGCTCTACTGCGCGTTTCAATGGTGCGACCGAGTTCAGAGCAGACTGTACCGCAGCAATCACGACCAAGAGTACGTTTCGTAGGTTCTGATAAAAAGGAACGCGCAGCTGCAATGACGAATTGGATACTTTTTGCATCGCAGCTACCTACTATGGCCTTAGATACGTTTCCGGATTGTGGCGGTGAGGATAGCAGCACTGGGGAATACGTGACAGCCGATGATGGATACGAGGCAGACGTTGAAATTCCTGGAAGAAGTTCTTACGGTGGAACACCGAAAAAAGTGAATCCGTTGGGACCCGTGGTGGAACCGAGAGGACACGCCAATGCACATCCCGCCTTGTGTTCCTTGGCCGTTGATCTTCTGATACATTTTGGCGAACAGTGAGTCATTCATTTACTTTGTAAAGTTACCGTACTACCGGCAGGTACGTTAATTTACAAGTTTACAAATATATGCCCTTTCTAGAGGCCTGGATGGCGAACGTAGTAATATCGTGACTGGTGGATTGAGACGCGTCGCTGTTACCTGCAGAGAAAGTGCATCGAGTTGCGCGGCTCTCGCTGGCTCAGGAGCGATAACCAGATTACTAAACGGTTTTAAGGAAACACTCACCAGCAAGAATCCTCAAGTTTTAGGTGCGTTAGCCATTATTGCAAGACGAATTATAGAGATGTATGAATTCCTGACTTCTAAAGAAGTTCCCTTTAGATTTACAGCACGCTGTTCTCGAAGTTTTCACTCTACTAGCGACTCAGTCCATTTCACCGATGGAATTGGTCTCCTATTTGTCCTTATTTAAAGTCTCCACGTCGCCACTGCAATCGCTTCTGGAACCACTTTTTCGCCTAGTGATGACTGCCAGACCGCAGCCCAATTTTATTTTATCCTTTCCCGTACTGTCCGACGTACAGACCATTGCGAAGACCCAGAACGAGGAGCATAAGAACTTGGAGAAGGTGGAAAATTTAGTGAAGAACTTTAGGAAGGGACATCTCACATCCGGAATATGCAGTCCTTGGTCAGTGCATGCTACGTGTCTTCCAGTTGGACCGGAACTAGCCTGGCCTGTTTGGCTTCACGGTTGTTCAGCTTCTATGTGGCTCCGAGTCGAAAGAGGACTTTCCATAGGAAGTAGAGGACACGTCGTCACGACGTCTCCTCTGCTCGATTCCGGAAGTGAAAGTCTATCCGATTGGGGCCTTCTTTCTGACAATTGGAGTCGCGAAGGTTTGTATCCGCCGACTTGAGTCATTCAATATCGGAATATGGAGACATGTCGAATTCACGCTTTGGACATGACAGTTGTTGCAGGTTCAGCCTCTCCGCCGACGCCGACATCTATTATTCATTTGATGTCCGTTGGTTTTGAATCCCTTGTACTGGAAAGTTGGCTCGATCTTCGATCAGGTAATATTTTTCACGCGAGAACAATATTTCGATTCATTGTCAAACGAGTTGATCGAAGAAAAACATTGCTTGTACAGACAAATTGATTTTACGCCTAACGCGTCCGGATGACAGGACGAATCGTACCATTTCGGAAACCTCGATAAGTGGAATGTTTCCTTCGGGACGCTGGCACCATTTAGCACTGAACTTCAAAGACACCGTGTTGAATAAACGAAGTGCCGTTGTGGAGGTGGTTCTCTGGGTTGATGGTTGGCGGGAAGCCAATGCCCAGCTACCTTTTGACGGGCTTCTGGTCAGGAAGCCAGGAACTACTTGTATCCTGCTAGGGCAGATCGGCCCGTGCGGCATTGGCGCCTGGTATCTTGGAAACCTAATGCTCTTCAGGTGTCGAGTCTTCACCAAAGAACGGGCCCTCTATCTAGCTAGCCTTGGCCCGAATCACACGAATCTTGCTGAATGCATCCTGAATACTGCTAAACCAGACTTTGCACCGCTCATTGCATCCGGTGCGCTTAATGGCGTTCGAGAATTAAAATTCGGTTAGTCTCGTTCTTATTCAAATATTTCTTTCTGTCTTTCGAAAATGCATGTATGTTGACTGTCTTCACAGAAGGAGGCAAGTTCGACACGAACCGGAGAAAGTCTTATGGTGGAACTTACTTAAGGCACGCAGTGGAAACCAAGGTGTCTGATATTAGAATCGACTGGGATGCTGTTATGGATGCTACCAATTCGCACTTGGGAGATCTGCAAGATAATTTATTGCTCAGCTACGAAGCGCAAAATCCAAACATTGTCCATCTGTATCCACAAGCCGTGGCGAATCCTGGTGGTGTGCAGTAAATTTGTTCGTCTATAGAGATAGCAATCTGGCAAATTTTCAACTGATTGCCATTATTTCTTCAGCTGTCGTGCGAAACTTATTTCCCGGGCAACCTGGATTCAGAGTAGTTTCTGCGCCGGAGCATAGAGTATCTCAACAGCCTCCCTTATCTGTACCGGCAATCTTGTCAACGCAATTGGAGTATCAGCAGTACAGAGGCCTTGTACCCGCAGCAAGCCTGGTCGGCGGAATACCAGTATTCCTCTATTTATTCGCAAGGGTACGAACGCTTTAATCACGATATAACAGCAGTTCTTCTCATAACCATGATTCACTTTCCACCTTAGGTCGTAGAATTGAATTCTACCGAGGAGGAACAAGCATTGGCCCTGTCAATAGTGTTACACCTGGCACGCACCGATTCAGAACTTTTGAATCAATATCGATCAGAAGGTGGGCCATCCTTGCTTTTGCGTGTCTTAGAATCACCGCGATGTCAGGCTGGTCGTCATATGCTCAAAGCCATACTAGATGCTGCTTGCGACAGTTCCATTTTAATTAAGGATATCAGTAGCGGCAATCATTCGATATCACAGAATTGCGAGGCTGTCGTTACGGATCCAGAACTTATTAAAGGTGCTCTTGGAGCATGGAGAACCTGGGCTAAGTCCGACACGTTGAACTTACTTCTGCAGGCCTTACTATTGTTATTGAGAGATCAGCATTCACAGAGAGAGTTCAATGCTTCCCAGCTGAATAGAGTTGGAATCGTCGATACCATTTTGACTCTCTGCAAGGAACATTTTATGTACGAGGACCTGGGCGCATCGTTAGATCCAACCACCGGAAGCGCCGTTGTAGAATTGATACGAGCATTAATGGGTGCTCCGCCGGAATTTGCACATTTAGTCGCGATTACCGATTATCTGGTATTAATTCACCAGGCTTCTGAAACGTATGTCACGCATGTGAGGCACAATATTTACTTCCTCTTACCACCGTTAGAAGAAAAGAAAATCAGTGCAAAGACTAATTCTGCAACGACCGAAACTTCATCTGACGAATCCATTGGAGCTTTGGACACGAGCAAACTGAGCAAGGCCATAGCCAATGTGCAGGTAAGTTTAGAAGTGTATTGGTATTTGAATAATGAATAAGCGTTATCGTTTGGAAAATAGATACAAAGGGGCAGAACAACAAGAAAAAGAGAACGCCGGAATGGTCCAGCGAAAGAGACCAGTGCTGGAGAAGATTCAGGCATTGCAGCTAGCGACGGATCGAATCATCAGCCCTCAGTATGATTTGCTACATAGATATTTAATTTTCTTTGCAATCATTTAATCGGTACAATTTCGATTTAGGAAAGGCAGAATGCATGGACGGATGAGAGGCGAGCATGTCAAGGATTGGTATGCGAGGGATTACTCTTACTCCTAAGAGACGCTCTCAGAGTATTGCCAGATAGCCAAGTTGGTTCGGTACTGAAGCATGTTCTGAGAGCCGAATTGCTGCTTGTCTTGGCCAACAATCCAGATCCCAGGGTTCGCACTGCACTAATAAAAGTCGTACAGACGTACCTGCAGCGTGCCAGCGACGAGGAAGTCAATAAATTCATAAAAAACAAATATTTCCTCCATCTGGCTAATCAGATATCTTTGTACGCTGGAAGTGAGCCTTTGGCAGTAGCTCTAGAAAATTTAGCTCTGCGTGGTCCAACAGTAGCAGCCATGCCACCATTGCTCGCTATGATTCCGAAAGCAGCTGCTACGGATCCCAACGTAGCAAGACCAATGGTTTCCTTCGTGACTGACATGATAAGCAAGGTAACGAAAAGGATAAAAAATTCCTACTTTCATACGACGGTAACATTGGCGTTCTTGACTTCCCTCAGAATCCAAGCGCCCTGAGGATGCTCCTAGAGCAAGGATTGGCAGAGTCCTTGGCTCGAGCCTTGATCGGTGCTTCTCATAAGAACAGTTTAGCACCCCTCTTTCGTGACATTCACGTGCTGCTCGTTACCATCGCAACAAAATTGCTGGAATCTCCAGGAAATCATCAAATGCAAGCAGTAACGGATCTGCATTCGGTGTTGAATCATGTGGAATTGAGAGAACGCTCACAGTGTGGTGCAACGACTATTTGCGTGACGGTAGTGCGTGATGCTCAAGTGGCTCTATTCGATGGAGAATTGGATGCACTTACCGCAAGAGTTTCCACGCATCACGGTTTCAGATTACGCAGTACAGCTTCGTATCTTGCCTCGGCCTCTTACTTGACATCAGGTAGTTGACATCCCCCGCTATTAGAAACAATTTGATTTGCATTATTTTTAATAGTCATTTTCCTAGTTCTAACAACCTCCAGCGAACAAAGTGATCGCGCTTCCCGCTCCTCGAGCTATGGGAGCTTACAAGGCGTATCGAATGCTATAACAAAGGAACCCGGAAAAGGGGAGCTGAACGAGCGATTCCGGACTGTTCTAATCCGCGCGGTGGAGTTCATCACGACAGCAAATCAATCTCCATCGGCCAGCGAATTGCAACTGACCAGACGATTGTTTGCCACCTTGTTGCACGGAGTCGCTGCGCCTTTGGAAAGAAAGAGTCAATGGGGTGGATCGTGGTCCTTGAGGCCAGCACTCAGAAAAAACACAGCGAGAATCATGGTCTGGCTTCTGGGTCCACATCAAAGTAATAATACTAGAGTGTACGCAGTCAGATCTCTTATGGAAGAACCGAGAGCTCGAGACATCTTGACTTCGCTCTTGGAAGTCCAGCCTCAGGTGGAACAGAAATTCACAGTTTTCCTTTGGGAGTTACTCCAAAGACGAGACGAAATGCCCAGTGCCGATGCCAGAGTATGTGCGGAATTAAAGGAGGCTTTAAGTGTCTGGGGATTAGCCAAAGGTATGGAGCAGGCGACTCCTGGATTGTGGGGTGAAGAATTGGCGCTTCTTCGAAGGGAACTTATGAGGGACCGTGATATTTGGATCGAGAATAATCTACCTGCGTTATATCGGTATGCATTTTGCAATATATATTTCCTCGGGTCTGTTGAGACCAGTAATTGATTTTTTCTACAATAGAATTGGCAACAAATTCGACGCATTGGCCAAGCAGCTCACTGAAAGTGCAATGACCATAACTCGGAGCGTAGTGGACGAACAGAATCGTGAGCGTAAAGTCTTAATGGAACGTTTAAAGCATTCGAGAGCGATGGAAGCTCAGGCTATGGCCAGATGGAGAGATCTGGCCAAACGTCTTACGCACGAGCGGGCCCCATGGCACTTTTCCGAGAGTTATCCCAGCAGCTGGGAGTTAGACCCTACGGAAGGTCCCGCTAGGGTCAGGATACGCATGCAGAGATGTCACTTGAAGATACATCAGAGATTCTTCATGAACGAGCATCGAGAAAAGCTAGAGGCAGTCAACGTGGAAGCACCTCTCTCGTATCTATTCACGACGGATCGGCAGGATGCGAATGCATCGGCCTTGATCGAGAGACTTCACACTACCGAGAGGATTCGCAAAATGGCACAGGCAAGGGTCGTTACGCCTGGTGCAGATTTCCCTGGGGAAGTACTTATAGGAGAGACTTGTCTTTACTTCGTTCCTGATAAGCCTGACATGCCGTTGCATACGGACGTGAGTAAACTTTAGAATATTCGCATTCGCGTAAGCACTGTTCCCACAATCTGTTCCCGCTATGCTTCAGATCGCTCTTGGTGGTTTGGATCTCGCCATGGTCGGTGGGACTGCCTGGCGCCTCGAGGACATCCGAGAATTGCACAGGAGAAGATATCAGCTGCAAGAAAGAGCCATTGAAATATTTATCGTGACGGGAAGAACGTATTTGCTAGCATTCAATTCTTCGAAGGTACGTGATGGATACGGTGAAGAAAAACGAAGACGATAATTATATTGTATTTCATAACTATCTTTAAGGAGAGGGACGAGTTTGCTACAGAATTGTCGGCTTGTAATTTGCCAAGGCGAATTCCTGGAGACGATCTTGGCGAAGCACTGGCGTTATGGCGCGGTGGTACCTTGACCAACTGGGAGTACATCACGTGTCTCAATAAACTAGCTGGTCGGTCTTACAACGACCTCATGCAGTATCCCGTCTTTCCATTTGTCTTGGCCGATTACGTCAGTGAGAAAATCGATTTGAACGATCCAAAGATTTATCGGTAAGCTGCGATAAAAGCGACTTGGGGTTATATAATTCAATGATTATTCTACTTTAGAAATTTCAAACGACCTATGGCGGTACAGGATAAGAAGAACGAACAGCATTACATTAACAATTACAACGTAGGTAATCCTTCGTTAATAATTCCTGATGAAGATAAAATGAATTTTATAAATTTTCTCTTTCCAGTATCTGAAACAAGCTCTGACAGAGGGCTTAAATCTGATCGCGCTGAATCAGGAACCTTTTCATTATGGATCCCATTACAGTAATTCAGGGACAGTGTTACATTTTCTTGTGCGGCTTCCACCATTCACGAGCATGTTCCTCTGTTATCAAGGTTGGAACGATATATTCTTTAAAGCCATAACGATGTGTTACGGGTAATTGATACATAGTACGTCTTCTGCAGATGACAATTTCGATATCCCTGACCGAACGTTTCATGCGCTAGCCACAACCTGGAGATTGACGAGTTGCGACTCTACGACCGATGTCAAGGAACTTATACCTGAATTTTTTTATTTGCCTGAATTTCTCCTAAATTCCGAAGGATTCAATTTCGGAGTGCGACAAAACGGCAACCCGGTAGGAGACGTAGAATTGCCGGCGTGGTGCGGCGGTGATGCGCGTCTATTCATTCTTGCACACAGAGCTGCTCTTGAATCAGAGATCGTCAGAGAAGTTCTGCCATATTGGATCGACCTAGTCTTTGGATTCAGGCAGACTGGAAGGCCAGCGGTAGAAGCGATAAATGTTTTTCATCCAGCGGTATAAGCAAAATTTACAATTCTTCCTCGCCATCTTTGAGTAGTATCTTCTATACGTTAAGAGATACGTTTTGTTCTAGACGTATTATGGATTCAACGTCGAACAAATAGCAGATCCTTTGGAAAGACAAGCATGGGAAACTATGGTGCGAACGTACGGTCAGACGCCGGCCCAATTATTCAAGGCAGCGCATCCATTACCCATTCAAAATCTTGGTACAACGATATCGCCGAATACTACTGTACCGCAGGTTATCGAGGGTGTGGATAATATTAGATGGGGTATCTACGTCGGAGCACCAGGAAACGAGCCAGTTCTCTGTTGGAAAAATAAACACAGAGCACCATTGGCTTCTCTCGTTCCATTGACCACGGGTGATGTTTTCGGATTGCCAGTAAACACGACTTTACTATTGGGCTACAGCAAGGAAAAAGGTACTGAGGAACGATGAAGCTGTGAACACCTGTGAACACGACCATAAGGATGAACTATGAAACTTGTTTGGCTCTAGGTGCAAGCATGCTCAGTGG
>JARPRG010000351.1:42795-55148 GCA_031001745.1 Hartigia nigra | reverse complement strand
CCTGCCTACCTGCCTACCTGCCTCGCATTCGAAATTGAAATCGAAATCGACACGAGTTCTCTTAGGTTCCTGTTCTGCGGAAACTATATTCTGATCACCTCTGACAACTATTTTCTTTTAGTTAGCTAGGGGAGAGTAGTACTTAAGCAAAGAAGCAGGAAAATATTCATCTTTGGTGTAACTAATTCTTTAAAAGCGATAAGAAATAAAGGACAATGAAGGTGCTGGAACTGGTTGAGAATTTGGCCTCTGAGATATATAGAAGACAGTCGAGGCGTCTTATCCGTGTTTGCGAATCCGTCGCGATGGATTTGCTGATTGGGGAGACGATGGCTTCTGGCACAAGAACATTTATTCTGTCGAAATGTTCGTTTCACCGTTGCACCTCGGCGAGCCTGGCGTAACAGGTTACCAGACAGCTTTCCTCTCTTCTCCTCTTCTGGCTGCTGCACCGGTGGAGCCTGTTTTCCCTCCATCTACTCTCCTTCTATCACTTTCTTGCGAACCTTTTGTGATTTGCGCTGTTTGCACGATGCCTGGGACACCGGCCCTCCCGTCTCTCCCGTCTCTCCAGTCTCTCGCTCAAACAGCGGGGCCAGTGCTACAGTTTTCCGCAATTAACAGAGTGCCAACCACTTTGAACAGCGTCAATCGTAGCACTGCTTCTGATAACGGGTCGTTAGCTTACCCACATCTTCTGCCTTTTACTCTGTAACCAAGGGTCCGCGAAGTCGGCCAAAGCGACAAGACGCCCGGGGACAGTGCTACACTCGTTAGAATGGCGGAATTGCAGAGTGACGATACTTTCAAGGATCAGTGGAGAGTGAGGGGGGAATCCTGCAAATGTCTCTCCTCTTGCCCCGGGGTAGCCTAGGTACTTCGTAGTGTGCCCACAGTTCTTTCGTGTATTCCCACGAATCTGCTCTTCATAGTGCTCAGGTAGTCTCGGTCAACGTCTCTAAATAGTAACCCGACTGTGCGTACAGTGCTGCTGCTGCAGCTCAATCCACTCGAAGCGACAGTGACCCTTGAATGCGCCTATTAGTCTATTGAACAGATTGATGACAAGGAATCTCAGCGTTCTTCTAGTTATATGCGGGCCGTCAATGGGAAATTATTCGTATATTCCTGCGGGAAGTGTGTTCTATAATTGCTCACATTATGGGAGTGTCCATCCGTGTGCCGCGTCAGCCTATTTATATTGGCCCGTGAGATTAAACGCTGAATATAAAATAAAGTGAAGTCAGTAGGACCAGCAGAAGGATGGATCAGTCTTGCAAAAAGTTTTTATTGAAAAGAGGCGATTCGATATTCTCACAGGAAGATCTCAGGGATTTTTCATATCTCGTAACTCGCAGAAACATGTGTTGGGAACCTACTGGTTCTTATCTAAGGATGCGATGTCGCTGATTGCGTGACGCTCTAAATATAGTCTCTTGGGTGTGATATGTCACGCGACCTTCTCGCTGACAGAACTTTGCTACTTGGAGCAAAATCTGAAGTTGATATTTAAATATGAAGAATAATTTTATTGATCAACGTAGAGTCGCAAAAGTAATAGCGTACCTGCAGCCAAAGTACAATGCACGGTGCAGGGGCTGCCTAGAGACAAAGTAGAGGCAGTGAAACAATATTCATCTTGCAGTTGAACGGTTCTCCTCTCCCACCACGTAGCTCGAACTGACCCGATGAACTCTCTTTCGAACAGTCTCTCTCGTATTATATACCGAGTAGAGGCGAATTATTGGCAAATTCTTTTTACCAGAACTCATTTGACTTTCCTTCTTTCCCTGACAGTACGTCAAGTCAGGAAGTCGTTTTTCGCTTTTAAGCCTGTTCCTACCTCTACGGCGCTTTTTACCAGTGTTGTCACAGCCACAGGGACTCATGGGGCGTTTCCATGTCTTCTTCTTGGTTTCGCATTGACCAAGCGTGCAGATGTGCTCTGTCAGCTGTTAGCAGGGAAGACGGCATACTCGCTAGACGGAGGGACACCACCACGAGGGCTTTAAATTCGTTCTCTCTCATGGAAGCATGTTTAGCTACAGTGCATGCAGGAACTCGAGAAGAACACGGGCTTTAACGCAACAGCGCTGCGCGGGCTTTCCTGGAACAATATGCTGTCGAGCGGCAATTCTCCCGTTACACGTCGAGGAGAGACACGACCGCACACTTTACGATGCTGCGTCACAACGAGATCTTTGACTGACTCGTGGGGCGAATGCAACAAGCGTTTGCGATTCTGGCACACCTTAGTAGGGAGTTCCTATGAGTTTGAACCAAATCACTTTTCGTCGATGTTGTCTATTGACAACTTCCTGACAGAATCATAAGCAAGGAAGAACTATCTTTGTCCTTATGATCCTTCGTAATGTTAATGACGGTCGTATGCTTTGTATTTTGCAGCTGAAGAGCGCCGTGAGCCTGGGCTGCGTCGAAGCCAAGCGGAAGACTAGAAGTCAAGGAGTCCTCGTGTGCGATTAACGAGAGGAAAGGAGGCGGAAGTAAGATACAGAGAGGAGAAGATGGGTGCGCGTCAAAGCAGAAGATCCGTCGACATAACGACGACGCCAAAAAAGGACGGCGTGCCGTCCGAGGGTGGCGTCGGTGGCGACGCCGCAGCACCTGGAGACGGTAAACTCGAGAGGATTGAGGAAACGGACTCGAAACCGATCTCGAATGGTGTCACGACGCACGCGGAGACTGCTGCCGACAAAGAAGATAAGGATAAGGATAAAGATGAGACCAGTGAGAAGGATAAGGAAAAGGTGGTAAGTACATAAGAAAAAGCAGTACTGCTTTGATTTCAATGTCGACATCTTGCTCAAGTATTATCATTAAGTATCATTTTTTGAAGATTTCCCATTACTTGCTGAAATTCTATTAGTGAGATTTCTCATTGGAATGCAAATATTCAGAGTTGATTGTAGCAGCGGCTATACGTCCACGTGTCTTCTGCGGGTCAGTCCCCCTTCTATTGACAAATAGATCTCGCAGATCTCGAGTTACGAAACGCCTCTCTCGCAGACTCACGACTGCGCTCTTACGTTTATGTCTAGTATACCTACGACAGCTGCAGCCGCACTATTCCGAGACTGACCTAGGAGAAGCTGCTTCTCTCTCTCTCTCTCTCTCTCTCTCCCTCACTGACGCCTACTAGCTTCATGTATATATCATAGCACGTAGAGAGTCTGTTCAGTGTAGTCCGTGTGTCGCCTGTTGCCGCGTGTACGAATCGATTGACGCGCGAGAGCGGAGCAGCTACTCTTGTTCCTCGTCGAGAGGAAAATCGGATGTGATGACGTCGTACTGCCTAGTGTCATTGATGGGAGCAGTATGCAGTCTCGGTATTTCAGGATCAGCTAACTGAGCTCGCGAGAGAGTAGACTCTGATCTTTACTCAGTTCCCGATCTGCTCAACTGGCTTAACCCCGCCGTAGCATCTACTTTCGAATGAATCATAAGCGCAATTGGCCCTCTCACTTCCTTCGATTCTTTTTCTTGCTCTTGCTGCTCTTGCTGCTCTGGCCATTGTGCGATCACGTAATATCGTAGGTTGGTTGGTTGGTTGGTTACTCGAAACGCTGCTGCCTCTCGTAACTTTGCCAGTCGGCACCTTTCGTTTGTGCAATCCAGCGCAGCGCTGGCGAGGTAGACTCCTTCCTCCCTGAAGATCAGCACGTGCAACTTTGTCGCCAATTTCACTGGTTAATCTATACTTTCGTTTGCTCGGGCAACGAGATATTAGAAGTTTACGTTGCGCAGAAAGCAGATACGAGCCAAAGAGTTGGAATGGTCTTTCCGATGTAAAGAGTAGAGAGATTTCATTCTCTTTCTTTCGTTTCTTTGTCTCCTCGAGGCGTGCTGCATGCACTTTGGCACAATCTCAGAAAATCTTGTGACAGGTGCTGCACTCTCGGTTCTCGCTCTAACACCTGTCCTCCCTACTTGCCTCTCGCGTGTCAGATTGAAGGAGCAATTCTCGAGTTCTCGCAGAGTTGTTCTTCGCTGGCATCTCGAGAGACATCAGGTGGTCGAAGCATGTAAAATGCATGTTACTTGGTAAAATTGAAGTTTGAGGGAACGAAGGATTGAAGAGTGGACAACTTTTTTTTTCGACCATCGCGGTTCCTTTTATATTTCATTCCTTTTGTGCTTTTTCGTTGTTCTTGATTATCGACACGAAACGAGGACTGTTACATAAAGAAAAGAAGCGCCTATAGAAAATCGTGTTTCTTTGAATATTCAAAGATTAAATTGAGCTGATGGTTTTGCGCGCATCGATGTCAATACACGTTCCCGAGCAACTGCGGGCTATGGAGATGACGCAGACGACGCCCATCTCTTTGGTTTCCCATGAAATTCGAAGAGAATTGGGGCGGCGGAGTCGAATCTTTTCTGTCAATCGGTTCATCGGTTCATCGGTTCATCGAGCAACGATACTGTGACCTTCAGCCGCTCCTCGCACGTACGATTCGAATGCTCGATCGATGATTCAGCATGGAGGCACTCGTGGAACGCGTTTTTCACCTGCGCCAATCGATTCCTCTCCTCCCGTCCTCTCTCGTTAGCAGCTGCGAACACAAATGCGTATCTATTCCTCGCTCTCTTTTCTTAAGGCTTCTCTTTGACAAGGTAAATCTCTAAATTCGGCCGAACTACGACAGCAGAATTCCTCCGCTAGGAGCTGGGACAACGGCTGACGATTCTTCGTATCAAATCAATAGGAAAAACATTCACATTTACATAATGATTTTCCACGATAGAAATATAATATTGAATGAAAATAGAATTGTATGTTTAATTCGTGACGTAATATTTACAGTAGATTATTATATAACGCTATCATATTTTGTAAGTATAAGAAATATGAAGAAACTCTGTACCCCGTTTAATCGTATACTTATACACAATTGAACTTTATACTTATTTACAGTCAAATGGGCCGATAATTTAGAATGATCGTTCATTTTGTATTATATGAAAAATTGTATTCCAACTCGTACTAGAGGAACTCTAAGCCGTAGCTACAGGCATGGACGCAGCTCACGGTTGTTGTATTCTATGGCGCAGCTACACGAGGGAATAGCGAATTAGAGTGCATGAAACGTCCTCGACGAATGCATCTATCCAACTCCAGGCGCCTACGCGTCGCACACTGCTGCTGCTGCTGCCCCCTTGACGTTCCGCTCTCCGCACCTCCTCCGTACACCTCCTCAACGGAGAAGAGGCCGCACCGTCCGGGCTTTATATCGTCTAGTGTGCGGCACAAAAATAACTCGCTATTAACATAATATAATGCGCGTATAAGTGGCTCCAAGAGATTCTTATTGATCGGACAAATAGTCGGTATCGCTTTTTAGCGTGAGACATGCAGCTGCATCCAGGCAATTTTTTATTTTCTTGCATTTTCTCTTTCTTGGCATTTCTCGCGTCTCGGCTCGTCCCCCTCGCCAATCGCCAATCGCCAATCGATTCTCTCTAAGTTACGTCCACAACGCGTTGTCCGAGAAATGTGTTGAAGTTTTGTTCAGGATTAAAATTATTCACGCGGAGACACGTGTTCAGGGCAAAAGTATTCTTGGTATTTACATGGGGGGGAGGGAGGCAAAGCCAAAATATCTCATTCCCTTCTTCTTCCTCCGCAGACTATTTAAGGTCTAAAGCCAAAGGAAAATAGATAATAATTCTCTATGGAGACTGCGCGCTTCCTTCGTGTTTTTCGATTGAATTTCGTAAACGTAACAATTCCAGTCCTTTCTCTTTCTCCTGTAAGTACTTCTCCATATGACGCCGACGAGGATGCAGTCTGAAAAGTGTTATTACCATGAGAACAAAGAGCGTCGCGAGGGCTCGACAGCAGCTTAAGCAGTGTAACCTGCAGTGCGCAATAACAGACAATCGACGAAAGTGGCTTCAGGAAATCTAAATCATTAAATCGTTATCGCGCTTACAATCACCGATATGATCGATGCCAGCCCGAAAAATAGCTCGAGGTGAATAGCTCTATCGCAATGAGCGATTATCCTCGGATTCTTATACGTATAGAAGAATTCTTTGAACGTCCATCTCTACGAGATTCTTGTATCGCCGCACCTTCTTTCGCGCCTGTCCTATTAGAGTGATCTTTGACCCGAGCAAATTTTCCTAGTATTTTGTCCTCGCACGTCTGTTTCTCCTGTCCTCCTTACGCATCACGTAAACTTCTCTTTGGTCCCAAACGGCATGGCGTCAGGTTAAGTGAAAGTGTCGCCGGTACAATGTGCAGAGCAGCATCGTAACTACGGTATCTCTCCGTCTTTTTCTCTTTCTTTCTGCTGTTAAATTGCCTCTGGAATATGCATATAAATTAATTGGAAAAACAAAGTCGTCTGCGCGGCACTCTGTGGCCCTGACGTATCGACAGCTGCTACTTACTTTATTGTCTCTCAAGTTCTTTTCTTTTCCTTTTTGTTATGCGTCGCGACACAAAAGACAAGAGGAAAACTGTCGGCGACGAGTCAACGTGCAACTCATTGAACACGCAGCGAACGATTGCCTCTCGCACCGTTGCGCTGTTGACTCTTGATCTGCCGGCACCCTTCTGTTTTTCACTTCTATCGTCCCAATTCTCCAATCGGTGCTTCATGAGTCTTCTTCCATGATACGTGCAAATTTCGCGGCCAGGACGAACGACGTGACACTGTAGTCTCCGTTGGAATTTAATAAGCGACGAGTGCGCGGCTAATTCTGCTAATTCTGGTAATTTTGTCAAGTCGAGCAACAGCAGCTCGGCAAATGCGCATTAACATTACACGTTAGGAGACATTGTTTCTGTTGAATTTCTAATCTGGCAAATCTAACTCTAGTGCCTGCGGGTTGTGGACACGACGACGCCGACGCACTCTATAAGTGCATTGACATTTTTTTTTCTCACACTCGTTGATAGTGCTAATTGGGACAAATCATTCGCTAGGAATTCTTGGGAAACGTTGAATTGCTGCACGGTTCAGATGGTCGCTCTCGTTTCAGCGAGGCAAGTCAGCACGCCTGACAAATGTCCCATCGGTTGAAACAGCAAGTGCGTGAAGAATTTGGAAAAAAGTATGTTGTCTTTTCGATGCGTCTCTCTTCTTTATTGTTGCTTAATGAAGTCCCTCTGAAGAGGCGATTCCGGGAGTGCCCAAGGCGCCACCATTATCTGTCGTGGCGCCCCTCGGATTCCTTCGAAATTCCGCCTTTTTACGACGCTAAGGAAGGTTACCAAGTGGCAGCTGTTAAAACATGGAATGCGCTGCCTTGACCGGACTTTTGTCACGT
Organism: Hartigia nigra; assembly: GCA_031001745.1. Taxonomy (NCBI): domain Eukaryota; kingdom Metazoa; phylum Arthropoda; class Insecta; order Hymenoptera; family Cephidae; genus Hartigia; species Hartigia nigra. Next base: position 47,849 of record JARPRG010000351.1, on the reverse strand, counting down.
GACGCACAGAGCGTGTGCTCTGTCAGGTCAAACAGTGGAATCGCGAGGACTTTTCGAGAAGTCATCCAGTGCCAAATTAAAGACATTAACCTTGCACTTGTCTCGTTTCTCTTTCGCAGCAGCCAGAAGATACGAAAGCCGAGGAGGCTGCCAAGCCTGATGGGACGACGTCCCAGGACGCTCCTGGAACTGAGGGTGCCGACGTGACGACGCCAAGTGCAGAGGTCAATCCTGCGACTCCCAACGCGGCGACTTCACCCGAATCGAAGGAAACCAAAAAGAAGGATAAGGTCGGTACAGCTAGTGCAGATTGACAATTGTTTGAAAATCGCAAGGCGTTGCGATTTTCCTCGCTACTCGGCTACATTTATTTGACCAAACTAATCGGTTCTCTTCTCCCTTCGATCCTTCGTCATGATCACCTTTAGCTGAAGAAGAAGTGGTCCTTCAGATCGATCAGCTTCAGCAAGAAGGACAAGAATAAGCCGACTCGCGAGGATACGCCCAAGAATGGAGACGTCACCAAGGAGGAGCCTCTGGCTGAGGTGAGTCTCTTGAGAATTTTCACAACTTCACAGTTGCAACGATCGACGTGGAAAAGCAGCGAGGCGTAGAGTGAGCGAGTTCGCCGTCCTTCTCGCGGGGACGCGTGGGCGTCTCGACGCTTCTTGTTCCAGGACGACAATACGTGATGGCAAATCTTATGTCTTCCCCTCGCACGCTTTGCCTCCTTCTTGCTTTCTTTTTTGTTATCTACGCCGACGGGATAAGAGAGCGGCCAAGAGAAAGGATCGGAGAGAGAGAGAGAGAGAAGAGGAGTGCTCTTGGGAGTGACTCATTCTTGAGGGCTTGCTCGTAACTCGCGACTTTTGCGAGATACCAAGAAGTCGAGAAGAGGGTCGGTTGCGCAGGACGGGGATCCTTCTGGAATCAGCATCACGTGCAGTATCTCGATGCTCGCACACATGGCAATAGCAGTAGCAGCGTGTGTCGAACGAGGCGAATAAATGGAGGACAAATAATTCGAGCGTGAATGGCGAAACGCTCCTTGCACTTTCTGCCTCGTCCCGTCTTACGGTGGCATCGTGTCCTTTCCTTTGGATACCTTCTTCTTCTTTTTCATCTCACGTTGGCCGCGAGCGGATCTGCGTGTGCGGAGTTTTTGCAGACGCGACGACTACGCATCGCGTGCTAAACCGTGTGCCTTGCATATAGCGACTGTACGTAGGAGGTAGGCTGCTCTCGGCCGAGCAACAGAAAGAAAGAACATTTCTTCTCTCCTTTATTTACTTATTATACTCATCGATCGGTTCCTGTGTCCTGCACCGGTACAGCAGACCATTCATCATAGGAGCCGTGGAACCATTCTGTGTTCGAAGAAACTCCATGTTCGAGGGTTCACGGGTTCACGGCTCAAAGATTGACCCCGTGTTACGCTTGGGGGTGACAACGGCTTGATTTTGCTCTCGTTCACTAGCCGCATTGTCCATCACGGTTCAACGGCCCAAACTTCCCGGATATACCTACGTTCTGTCTCGCGAGCGCGAACGCGTTCACTTAACGTGACTCGGACGCTCGAAAAAAAGGGAGTTCATTGTTAGTGTCACGGCTGGGTTAATGTGTTAGGGGAGGGGATTCCACTGCGCGTCGCGTCGGTCATTCTCAGTTGTTCGGGGCTATTCTTCTTCATTTTTCTTTTATTTCTTCTTCGTATGCTACTATAGGAGTGCACTGAAAATTCCATGTATCTCAACGACGATCAATTTGCTTTTGTATTTACAAGAGCCGCGAACAGACTCGGACATGAAAATCTCTTTAATTTCGACTGCTCGGAAAGTGTTTCGTTAGCGAATTTCTCTTCGGCTTAGTTTACTTCCGAATTACAGTAAAGACTCAACGAAATCATAATCGAGGTGCGACACGTTCTTGGGGGGGATTGGGGGGAATTTGACTATCTTTCGGAGGGTGTAGTCTCCCCTCAATACATGGTGATTCACGGGTCACGGAGGCTGGCTTCTCTCTCTCGTCTCAAGGGCATCCTGGCAAACAGATGGTACAGGTGTGCTACTCTTGATACATCTTAGATATAACGTTACTTCACTCCTCAGTTAGGAGTCGTCATGGTTTCGCAAAGCATAAACTCCTTTCTTCGTTCTCAAGATTTTGCAAAGAAAGAGTGTCATTTGACTCGTCTCCGATGGATGCTTGAATATCGACTCGTAATGCTACAGACGATTTTATCTTTCCTGAGAGTTCTTTACGCGTTAAACTATTTCAGTCGGATAACCGAGGCAGGGGCTGGTTGGTCGATCCTCTCGTCGATTGACTCTCTTGACTTCCTTCCTGGGAGGGTTATAACGACTTCTCAATCGAAGCAGATGAAAAGAATGCGCCATTAGGATCTAATCAGTCTCCACGAGAGGTCTTGGCACTTGGCCAAAACTGTTGAGCGCCGAGGAAGAGTCCGCAGTGGTCTGGGAAGGGTCCAGATGTGGAACGACGAGGGTGGAAACCGATATCGGAGGGAGATCGAGAGTCTGTTTGGATTAAATGAATTAAACGGATTAAACCGATCAATGGGATTAACTAGAGAGATTCAATTCGCGCTTCTGCTTCCACTTGTATCCTGAAAGTTCATTTTGACACCTCGTTCTCTGCAATCCTCGAATACTGAATGCGTAGCGAAATGCAGGCAATATGGCACAAGTACTGCAGACGAATTTGCCGCTTGGATCTTGGAAGTACAAGGAACAGTAGGCTGGACCCGTAAAATCGTCGTGGAAGACGATGCTCTGTTGCCTCTCGATATCTTGTGTAGCCATTGAGATTAAAATGCCGTAATTTATTACGTACGTTAGGTCATCTGCTATAAGGCTGAGCATCGAGAAGAAGCTCCTAGCTCGTGTCCTGGTCATCCGAAGCGGCTGGGAAATATTGATTTTTCAAATACTTCTCAGAGAGATGAAAAACCCGTCGCTGCTCTCCAGGCGAATGCAATTTCGCAGCAGTAATCGCGTTTCTATTTTGCCTTTATATTCTCAGTGTGCTAGAGTTGCCTCGAAATTACAAGAAGTCAGATGAACGCGTGGCAGAACGCGGCTCGAGTTCCGGATTTGGGCGTCGTCTAGTATCGAGCGCCGAGACGCCGGGACGCACGGAGCTGTTGCCATGCCAACCGACAGACTCGCGGGGCTTTTCGTACAGCCGCTTTCACTCAGCAAAAGTTACGAGACACTCGCGAATCGAGCAAAACTTGCCAGCTTGTTACTACTTGTAATTGAGCAGTGCATTTTGCAAGTGGGACGAGAGAGAGAGAGAGAGAGAGAGAGAGAAAAAGAGCGTCGATCAAGCGTTCATGTGCGTGTCGACGCGGGAGCGTCGGTAACGTCCACGTCTTCACACTCATAGGAGGACTAGAAAGTTTTATTATTATGCTCTCCACCTAAAAAGGGTCTAGTGATGTTGGATATAGCGAAGGGTGATAGGTGAAACTTATGCCGACGTCGGCAGATATTACTTTCTGGATATAATTGCGGAGAAAGGGTGAGTTTGCCATAGGAGGGCTGTATCAATATTTGTTACACGGAAAAATCATCTCGGATACGAAAGACTCACAACTCCTTGGTACAGGGAAACTCAAAGAAAAAAAGAATCCTGATGGATACGAGGAGTCCTTTATTTCTTTGACCCTCTTTCGCTGCTAAAATCAGCCACGTTAAATGACGAAATTTCTGGATTTCATCCATCATCCCCCCCTCGAGAACGTAAGTCTGCACTGCAGTTAATAATTGATTGGACGCTATCGACGTAAGAGATATTTGTGAGTAGTAAATTCTTTTTTAATGTAGAAATTGCAGTCAGGCGATGAACGCCAAAATCCCGAATTGTAAGCAGCCGAACGCTTCAAGGATAAAAATAGTGAAACAGTAGTCGATGCTGCTGCTGCCATCGTTGATTCATCGCAAAAGTTCGAACGTCGTGTCGTCGAGCGCTGACGGAGCCTCCATACCGGCGCGGTTCATTCAGGCAATTCTAATGCTCTTCCTCAATTCTCCACGAGAGTTTCCTTTCCTCTCAAAGGCGAAGAGACGAAGAAGAGTCGCCAGCATGACATTCTCGTCGTATCTGCGTCATGTGGCGCCTGGCAGCTACCTCGATGCACCGTGGCTTGACATTTCACGTGAAGCATATTACGTTACGGTCGATGAGATTCCACCTGTCGCCCATATCGCAAGGATTCATCTTGTTCTTCGACTTCAATTTTCGAAGTTTTCTTTATTATCTCAAACACTGCTTGCTACAACATTTGATTAAGATTACGTCGCGAGCAGACGGATACGAAACACTGGAAAGCCGATCCCTGTTCCGAGTTCATGTGTACTTTGAGCGAGTGCCAAGAAAACACCGGAGACGACGCTCGGCGGCCTTGCGGTGGTATCGGGGGCAACGCAGGCATCGAGGGTATCGCGCAGAAAAGACGTCGCATCGCCGCCGCCGCAAGTGCAGCATCAACTTTTAACCGGATTACGACAGTCGAGTTAAATCGACCGATATCATCGAGGATTGGCCGGAGTCGAATGTCACCTTGAAGATACTGCGCGGCGTTACGGGGACACTGAGGAGGCGTCAAGACGCATATCGCCGAGCAAATAATCAGTCTTTTTCTGCACTGGCTAGATTATTCCTTATCCTGTGGAGCAGCGACTTGTACTCGTTGCTCTCGTAGATGCCCTTTTCAAGAAGAAGAAGAAGAAGAAGAAGGTTGCGTAGGGTCGTAAGCTTTGCGACGCGTAGGACGTAAGGTCTCCCGGCGCGCCTCCTCCCTCCTACGAGATGCTGAGTCCACGTGGGAGTGTATCTATGTGCTAGATGAGCTAGCTGGACGGGGATGACGTGGGGACGTAAGAAGGCGCGTGGTAGTAGTTAGCGTGTCGTATTCTCGTTGTCCGGGGTCCAAGAATAGCGCGGCGGTTTGCGGCGTGAATTTTTTTTTGGGGATGCTGCCTGCGTCCGATGCGAGTATGTGTGGGCACGTCTCGGTGCACGGGTGCACG
>JARPRG010000351.1:25033-36396 GCA_031001745.1 Hartigia nigra | reverse complement strand
CAGCAAGCCAGCAAGCCAGCAAGCTCCGTACGTTGTTCTAGAGTCGCAAGGGAGATATCTCGCACGGGCCAATATCCTAATCCCGTAATGCATCTCGTAAGCATCTTGTATGCCGCATGCCAATTGTTTTGTCCAAGAGGGCTAATAGCAGAAAAGATCTTCGGAGTACTCGGAGCATGTCAAACGATTCTTTGAAGCTTACGTGAGAAAATAGCCACGTGATTCTTCGACAGGATTCGGTTGAACGTCGCGCGCGTCTTTGTATAGCGCATGCTGGGGTTTGGTCTATATGGATCGTGTCGTGTCTCGATCGATGCCGTTCGTCTAATAAAAGGAGATCTTGTTCTATTTCTTTCAGAGCACTCCGGAGTCAGAGCCTGCCGAGAAGGAAGGTAAGCCTAGCGCAAACGAAACTAGCACGACGGAAAGCGTCGATGAGGCTCCGACCAGTCCACCTCCTGCGGTACCGATGGAGGTCTCACAAACTCCTGTTGCTCCTGTCTCTACACCAGCACCAGCACTCGCGCCCGCCATTACTGAGGACGTTGCATCGGTGACAAAGGTCGGTTATCTTTCGAGAAGAATCACTCTATATATAGTTGTAAAGAAGATAACGAGAATGATGATCGCCCGATGACTACCTACGCTCGCCGAGCGTTTGTGGTCCTGAAATCCTTCGTTTAGGACATACGATGACCATAGAGCGAGGGGCCATCTGACTCTCCTTTTCTACTTTCACGTGGCACAGGCCTGCCCGCCCGCGCCACTCCTACCTTGAAACACGACGAATTCTGATAATGGAGAATTGATTCTTTTTTTTTTCAGGCTATCGAAGAGATCGACATAAATGAGAAGGCCGTTGCAGCAGCGGTTAACGAAGCCATCGAAAGCGCCAATGCGAATGTAAGTAGCCGAATGGCAATTTGATCGCATTGCCATTGCCGAGCGTAGTGACGGTAATTGGACAGGTGAACTGCTGGATTCAACGGGGTAATCTTTTCTTGTGTTTCAGGAGCTCGTCACCGACTCGTGCCACCAAAACAACATGAATGAATAAACGTCGCCGTCACAAGCCGAATTGTATTTTGGGAAGAAGAAAGTTCTTTTCTCTCGTTAAAACCAAAAAAGTATATTATATATATATGTATATATATGTGTGTATATATATATATATATATATATATATTTGGACCATTCCTACAACTGAAAACTGTAAAGATTCTTTCATTACGAGCAGCAAAGAGGAAACGATGAGAGGGTTGAAGAAGTAGGATGAGAGGGGAGGAATGAGAACGTGATACGAGGAAACAGGAAAGAAATAGATAAAGATGTACCGTATTATCGGGCGACGTCGAAAGAAGAGCACCCACACACAAAACCATATACTTTATAGTGTGTATCTATTAATTATTAGGTGGTAGAGAAAGGATTTGGAAAAAAAAAAGTTGAAATAATTTATGTATGGCAATGAAATTAATTCGAGGATTTCTTTTGATAAAGCGTCGTTCACGTGACGACCGTTTCTTTGATAATAAAATGGTCGATAGAGGAGTTTTAACATTGGGCCGTGCCCATTGGCAGGTTGTACTTCTCCTGCTCTGTAGAAATTTTAAAGTGTCATTAAATATTATTAAGATAACGAATTACATGATTTTGTGTAACGCACGAGCGACGAGAGAGTTTTCGCGAGGTCCGAGGGTACGTGAACGTGAGTCAAGGAGGTACAGAGTGGCAGAGAAATTGATAATAAAGAAATGATCGTTGGAGTAACGTACGCGCATTTCAAGGGAAATACTCATACGGTAGCGCCCGCTCGTCGTCGACAACTGCAACACTGTTGTACACGCACTGAGAGCGAGTGAGAGTGATTGTGTGTGTTGAGCGAATCTTAAGGCAGTTTACGCTTGCAAAACTTGGTAAAATTGCGATAGTGTAGGGCAATCGAGACAAGTATTCGAGGGAATAGAGTTTAATAAAAAGAGTGCATCTGGCTGAGAGAGAGAGAGAGAGAGAGAGAGTGAGAGAAACGGGGAAGGAGAGAGTAGTACGGGTATGAAAGGAAACGAATGATTAAGAGTGAAAAGAAAGCAGAGAAATATTAAGTATACATTCGCTATGCGATTTGGAGAATAAGCGATTAATTTCTTCCTATTTCTTTGAAGAACTTGGTCTTATATTTGTACAATGAAAGCACGTTGTATGGTTAACGAAGAACAGCACAGCCCGACACCCACCCATATATACACACAGACACGCAATATGTGAGGATGGACCACGTGAGATCCGTGCTCGTTCATACAATCGGCATAGAGTTCAGAACAGGCTCGTTTATTCGAAAAATTTAAGAAATCCGAGAAATTGCGTGAATCCGTGGAAGACAGAACGTGCTCCACGTACAGTAACGCGGACGTTTCAAGTAAAAATATACAGTAAGTCGAGCAGTGTAAGTGATATATAATCTAGAAATAGCAAAGCGCGTTCATGTAAATCCGGCATTAATTCGAAATGCTACTTTTGCGTATGAGAACACTTACGAAGCCTATCGTAATTTTATGATAATCATTGAATATCGCCTAATCACAATTACGTGACCCGCACAAGTATCACCCAAACGGACCTTTTTCAAGTTTTCATACCATGTTTCTACGTTTATACGGATCTCCAGAAGTAAAGAGTAATTAATTATGATGGCATTTTTATTAAGGCCGTAGAGTAGAGTATAGAGTTGAAAGGAGAATCGCATATACATATGCCCTCAATCCGAATATTTCTAAGTGTTAGAGAGGAAGCGAACGGCCATTGGTTTTAAACGATATATTAATGAGAATAATAACGAGTAAGGAGAGAGAGTAAAAGTAACATTAAAAGTTGTATAGTAAACCTTCTTTTGTCTGGAATTTCATTGATTAATTATATCGTCCGTAATAATGTTTACAACGAAATTAGCCGTTTCCAATTAACGAGACACTACCCTAATATGATTCTATCACAAGATAAAGTCAAATTTTTTGTTTTATCTAAAAAAATTACTCGACCAATTTATGCAGTCTGCCACTACCACTGCACCACCACCACCACCACCACCACTTACCCTGTCGATCGTTTTTCGAAACGTCTCTGAAGCAAAACATCTTGATTAAACTTCAATGCGAGATTTTGAATCACGGACGTTTACTCACGCGGGAATCCAGTCTTCGGTGTCTTTGATCAGCAATTATCATAGTAACTAAACTATTCTACATTTATCTATAATCTATAATAAACTGTGAAATAAGTGTACGATCCCGAAGTTTCGATCGTTCATTCCCTTGCTGGTTTCCTTATTTATACTTTAAACCCGCCAAAACATTTCTATGAAATGTATTCTTGTTACTCGCTGTACATTAGTTCTTATATAAAAAGTGATGGTCCGGAAGGTAAGTTATTAATCAGATTGACCCTTTTTAATTCGATTTTATTTACAAGAAAAATCACTGTGTCATGGATTCCAAAACATTTATGAGAGAGTCCAGTTCATCCCTGTTTAATTCCATGTCTACAATATGTTTATCCTGTTGATCTTCCACAAGCAAGTCCAATTGCAGTATAGGCTCTTTTAAACTAGCCATTTTACTGGAACCCATCAGCAACTAAAATGAAATAGAAGTATGTATAATTGATTATAATTACTTTGAATAATGGAACAATGCTGTATGACGTACTATGAGTCTCCAATTAAAGTCCACCAACGTAGAAGCATATTTTTTGGCATGCTTCTTGGAAAAGGTTTTAGATAGCTGATCTCGTCGTGTTCTTAAGCAATTTACGAGACTTCGCTGCACTTCAGGTAAAAAATCTTGATATTCTTGAAGTATCTGAAATGCAGTTTGAATATTGAAACCATAACACAGTAACTACTTGGCCACCTACCTGTTCTTCGTTAAGACGTAATATAGCAGGATTATTCAGAATGCGCAAAAACAGATCGTGGACAAGAGTGCACTCATCCTTGTTCAAATCGACGTTGTTAGTAAGAAGCTGATAACACGGTCCAGGATAGCCGCAGATTTCATCAATACATGCGTGTAGCAGCTAAAAGTGAACGCTTAACCTCAGATTCTATCGAATGCATCGTAAACACGAAACACGCACGTTACCCTCGAACCTGATTTAGAGTATCTTCATTGATTCTAGCCAACAGAGCTCCGTACGAGGCTTGGTTATCAGCCATAATATTAAAATTCTTTTCGAGGATTTTCAGTTTTGCAGAATTGTTAACTCGTGCTGCACAGCACAGTACACACACGTTGCTACGTATACACGACTGTTCTAGCAAGCATTGTTTCACCTTAAACTATTGAGACTCTCTGTCTTGTTCCTCTCGCTAATACTGATTTTAATTCGCAATAAGTTAAGACTCTTTTTCTTAAATCGACGTGTCTCCATGCCACAGCCATTTTGAACCGTCACGTTGCCATCTATACGTACATTATCATTTCATGTAGCGGCGATACTCCGATGGTAACAAATCTACTCTTCCGATGAAAGGCGTAGATGTTTCTTCCCAAAGAAACTCGTGTCGTGAGCGTCGATGAAACGTGGGACGCCTTCGGTTGTTGAAACTATTTACAAGTAAAATATTAGCATTTACAGTGAGTGCACGAGGAGTTTCAGGTACGTACTCTTCAGAGCACTCACAATTTGTGTATCGTATGAAAGAGACCTACACAGAGTTTGCTTTATGCCACCTGAGCGTCCACCCTGATCAGAGTTTTTTTTCTACAATACGAGGAACTTTACGAGGAATCCTTCAAAATGACGGATTTATACACTGAACGCTGATTGTCTAGTGATAAAGAGAAAGTCACAAGAAAAGGAAGAAATGAAAGCTTTCATTGTCTTTCTATCCTTTTTCCTTCTTTCGTCCTTGCTTCCACATTGTATGTCTCTTTTACTGATGAGAGGTCTGACTAATTGATGAAAGGATGTAATGCAGCGTAGTTATCCTCTATCCCACGAAAGTGAAAGAGCGCATGTTGATCTAGACGACACGATAAAAGCGTATTCTATACTTTCAATTACATTGTATTATATTTTTCAGCTATCTTAATGCGATAGAACAACAGTACATTTAATTAGTAGTACTTATTATAATTACGGTAGAAAAAATAGCGATCACGGAAGATGAGGAAATTGAGTGATAATGGGTTATGCAAAGTGAGGCTCGTGTTTGGCTTCAATTATTCGTCGGCTGTTGCAACATAAAAAGATTCATTGTTATATGAGACTATCGTTAATATTAATAACCGTAGTAACGCTGCGAGCTGTTCCAGATCTTCTTCGAGCGGTGATGTTTCTTGAATTCAAAAGTTGAAGGAGCAAAAACCATGTTTTTTTTTTACAAATTCGCTCCTCAACATGAAATTTGGCAAGTAGCGAGAGAGGTTATTATCTCCCGCGTTATTATTTATAGCCACCCAGAGATTCTTTACGAATCCTGACAGGGGCCTGATGCATTATCTGCGCAGGCGCATGTTCTTCCTCCTTGCCCGTCGGGAAGACAAAGCTGTTCCTTGTTGCATCCACCATTTTCATACTGACAAACGTTCGATACTGCAATTGTTACAATCAGTACAAATTTAAACTTATACTCATTTTTGAAACATCAGTAAATACTCTACCTTGAGGACAGACTTCCGGCACCGCCACGATTCCATAAATTTGTCCTGTTCCTCCTGGTGGAATTGACAACGGGGATGCGATTTGGCCTGAACTCTTTCTAGCGACTTCGATTCTTCGTCTGTAAAATATAAGTAAACTCAAGTTTTATTGATTTCTAGATCATTGACAACAGCTTACGTCTTCCAGTCCGTCCAGTAGTAATGATTCTGAGAGATGGCCAATCCGAAAGGATAAGACAATCCACCAATCACAACGCGCACTGTTCTCGCATCAATTTGGGCACAGTCTGAAATCAGATAACGAATTCGTTAAAGCGAATTAATTGCAGGACAGTGGAGCATTAATCCCAATGGAAAGTGAAGAGGGGCAGAACTAAGAAATTCCTAGATTCGACTAACTTATTGCCAGTTGACCAGCATCCGCCCAACAGAGTTCATCAGTCGCCCAATCGATGCTTAAGGAATTCGGTAGCGTGACGTGTTCGCCTTGGAGAAAGATCCCACGCTCGGTGCCATCCGCATTGGCCCATTCCAGTTTCGGTGCTGCCCGATACCAGTCCGACCAGAAGATTTTGCTGAGACATTTTCATATTTCGTAAATTTCGTAAGAGCCTACTCGGTAAATCGAGAGGCTTACGTGGAGCCCATCTTACCCTCTGTACGGATGAACCGCTATTCCTCTGGGGTTGTTTAGACCATCGTCCATCAGGACCTTTCGTTTCTTGGTGTCCAGGTTCGCCACTTCGAGCGTCTTTTTGATGGAGTCGGTCCAATAGATGTTCCTCGCGACCCAATCAACTGAAAGTCCTTCAGCTCCGTTGACACCAGCAAGAAAAGTCTCGAGCAGAGTGCCGTTATAGAGAAAAGCCGAAATTTTGGATTCTGTAAGAACGTTCTCAAGCTGCAATAACGCAGGCTTCTTCGATGATCTCTGTCGTGATGGCTATCTTACCGGTAATGTCACTTGAATATGCTATTCCGGATATACAGTCGATATCAATGGCAACGGCCATCTGCTTGTAGTGAATGTAAATCGGAGTTCCTGGATTGGAAGGACTAGGGGTGAAAGGTATCCTGTGCATAGTTGTTCCTTGATTCACTAGAAGAATATTGGCATCGTGCTTCGGGACTCTTCTGCACTGCGTGCCGTTTCCCATGAATCCCTCTCCACAGACGCAAGCGTACTGATTGTTTCCGGTTACTACGCAATTGGCATCCGGAGAGCAAATACTTGGATCCCGAGCGCACGTGTATTTCGGGTAGCAGCTGAATCCGTCACCTTGGTAATCCTAAAAAAGAGATTAGCTCGTGCTTGAAATTGCAGTTGACATGACGCGCACTGGGCGACACTCACTCCCTGGCACACGCAGCCATAGTCATTGAGATGCTTCAGGTAAACGCAGGCCGCATTCGGATCGCAGCTCCTCTCGTAGAAATCGCAATTCAAGTGTTCCTGTTCGCACTGGCGAACCCCGTCGCCTTTGTAGCCACTGATGCACGTGCACGTGTAAGTGCCCTCGTCTGTCAGGATGCACTGGCCGTTCACGTGACAGAGAGAGGAATTCATGGAGCAGTCGGAAGTCAAGGTTCCACAGATCTCCGGGTTGCAGATGCACTCGTATCGTGAGTTTTCCGGACTGTACATGCATCTCTCGGGTTCTTCGCAGTCCGAGTTGCCCGAGCATTCGGCTGCGAAAGGGAAGATTTTCGTGAGAACGGGACTCGACTCTGTAAACTCGACTTATCGTATAACTGGCGAATCGTGAAACGTAAAAGAGGGATATGAAAGTGAATTCTCTGAGCACCGATTGGACTACAGGTCGAGCCGTCTCCTTTGTATCCTGGATTGCAGACGCACTTGGCCAGTGGTTCCTCGTGCTGGCAGGATGCGTTCGGATCGCAAATGTCCACCTCCAGGCAGGATACTTCTGTTGAAGGATCAGTCAGCCATACGGCTATGTTAGGCCAGTTGCGCAACTTAATTAAGCTCGTTTCGCAGTTCGCTCTTATAGACGATCTGGAAGATCACGGTGCAAGGAGTAACTTCATACCTGACTTGGTGCACTCTAGACCATCGCCTTCGTGTCCTGGATTGCATACGCACTCGTACTGTCCGCTGTAGTCGACGTGGATGCACTGAGCGTACGGGTGACACGTGTTCACCACGTTGCAAGGTACTGCACAAGCATAGATATGTATTATTAGCAGAGCTAGCTTAAGCGGGTTCGAGAATGAGAGAGAGAGAGAGAGAGAGAAATGCAAAAGAAAAGTGGAGGAACGTGCCAACTGAAAAAGTAAGCAGCAGATACGACAGACATACCCATGAAGCGACATGCAACACCTTCTGGACACATAACATACGTAGGTACGATTGATATTCATAGAAATAATAGGAAGCTTGAGAGCTCCATGTTGGGACGCCTACATTGTGAGCCTGAAGGACCCATCGTCTCGTGGTTGTATCCTGGCTGAGGAACGCAAATTTCCTCGTGGTGGTCGAAATCGTATCCCCAGGGACACACGCACTCATCCTCCAGGCAATTCGGGATCGGGTTCGCTGATACTAGAATGCACGATGCAAGGATTTAGCTCTAGTTAGTCCTTTCAATGGAGAATTGAGCAACGTTGATGGGACTACTGCTGACGCTACACTGATCGCATGTGCAGCCCGTGCGAGTTAGAGTCTTTGCTACGCTTGCACATTCCTAATGACATCCTCCTACTATATTTACATTCTACGATTAACCCTAACGCTACAGTGCAGATGCGCACCGCATGGACTTTTTCAAACTTTCCTCTTTTCAGGGTTCGACTTTACCACTTATTCCAGCAGCTCACTTACACTCTCGATTAACTTCCTCGGTTGGTCTGGGGCTACTCTCTTCATCGATGCAGTCGCCATCCTCGCAGCTGGGCAGCTCTGCAACAAGAAGCAAGATGCATCCGGGCCACCTCATCGGAAGCATCACTTACTTTCACAAACTAGACCATCCCCAAAGTAGCCATCCTTGCAGATGCAGGTGTAGCTTCCCTCGTTGTTTAGACATATGGCGTCGCGTGAACAGAAATGCCTTCTAGTGTCGCACTCGTCAATGTCCTCACAAATATCTACCCCCTCGTAGACGCTTTGATAACTGAGAAAATAAATACGGCAGTTGCAGCGTCAACCTACCTACAAAATACGTACAAGATTTCTTTACCCAGGATTGCAGATGCACTTAATGTCATCTCCGTTCGCATTGACGACGCAGGTGCTGTGCTCACCGCATCTGCCCTTTTCGAGGACGCAGAGGTCGTCTCTACCAAAATAGGCAATTTTGGTGTTCATTGCGAAGCGGACAATAGCTTCGGTCTTATCGTAGGTTATCACGCCCCTCGAGAATTTTAGGATAACCTTATTCTCTTCAGGATTATGCTCCGCGTAGTTACACTCCTGATAGGCGATGGTCTGATCTGTAACGAAGGGATATTCGTCCCCTGGAACGTCGCGGATTTTGTATACTCTGTTGCTTTGAGACGTGATCCTGCCACCATCGGTCCTGGTGTACAGCTCCTCATGATCCTCGAAGAGGATCGTGGCGTCCTCGGCTAGAGCGGGCAGGTTTCCTCGCATTTGAACCTCCATCTTCAATTGACCAAAAACGTCCAGTCCCAAGTAATTCGTCTGGATGGTCAGTCTCTCGCCGCTCCTTTCGAAGAAGATGTTCACAGTGTGGTTGAAGACACCGCCTGTGGAACCGATTCGCCTTTCCAGGATACTCGCTCTTCGAAAACTCCTTGTTCCTCTTTCTTACCCGTCAATTGGTATCCATTTTTGGCGTCACCGATAGGTTTGGCGAATAACCATCCGATAACCTCGCCGATGACATCCACCAGCTGGAAGTTGGCTCCCAGGAGTTGCGGTATCCTCGTGATAGCCGTGTAGGTTCTGCCGTCTTTAGTCTGGACGTAAGATTGCAGATCTCTGTTTTCGAAGTCGGCTCCATTAATGGAACCGGAAACGACGCCGAGAACCCGCAATGGCACATCTGAAAGATGGTCCTACTCTGAGGGAAAATCCTGCTCAGGTTAGGCCTGAATTATTAGGACGGCACAAGAGTTGCACCCTATCTAAAGTTCCAGGACTGAATCAATAGGTGAGTGGGTTGGCTGGATTCCGTGTGTGTGTGTGTGTGTGTGGGTGTTTTGCAAACGAGTATTTGAACGGTGACTCGTAGGAGCACGGAGACAGACGATAAGGAACTACAGAGAAGCTCCTGTGTCTTGTCTCAAAGGGGTCCATGGCCCATTTGACAGAGGCCGTTCAGCGGTTTACGAGGCCCCCGAGGAAGTCGTAAGAGCACGTGCGTCGTAAACTATGAATAGATCACAGGGAACTTTCGTGGTTGGCACTTACGGGCGCTTGGCGTGTCTCTCTTTGCCATTTACCGAGTTAACATTGCAATTCCTTTCGACGTGAAGGGTGTCACGGCTGTCACGGCTTACCGTTCGGTTGACAGGACTTTCCATTGCCGAAGAAGCCATCCTTGCAAACGCAGCAGAATCCGACCTCGTGATCAACGCAGTGCGCCTTCGTGTGGCAGCTCGTCGAATCCGTCTGACAGCTCGGGGCCTCGTTGCTCGCTGCGACTTCTGCAAAGAGATCTTCTTGTACTGTAGACCATGACTATTACCTAATAATCCTCGTAAACGTTCGCGAAGTTTCAGTAACGATATACGGTTTTCATTCGGAAAACAGAAACGAATCCGTTTCGGGTTAATAGAACGAAGGAGAAAGACTACCGTCAATGTTATCGGGAATTTTGATGTTCTGATCGTCGGTAATGGGTCCAACGTGAAAGACCCATTTCCCCGGCTCGTTGACGTTCGACCACTTTTCAATATATTGAATCCTATCGGTGCCCGAACCCTTGAGGATGTAGACTTTGCCGCCACTCATCAAGCCTGCCTGCGCCCTTGCATCGGGAAGACCATTGGGATGGGAATCCGCTTGTATCCACTGGATGCCTCCCTCGGGATACAGGAGCTCGACGAACGAGTGCGTACCGTTCGAGGAGATGACCACTTGATAACTGTTGACCTGGACGAACATTCAGGATGCATTAATCATTCTAGTCGTGGAGAGCAGTTTCCCGAAGCTGGAAGACATGTGCTCTGCTCTACTGACATGATCTCTCTTCTCACTGTAGTATCCGACATCCAACCAGGTTACGATGAAAACGTGCGAGGGTTCGAAGTCCTGGAAGTCCTTAAAGGATCTTCTGACCGTCTCGCTGGCTCGCCTGAGAACGTCGCTGGAGTTAGTCTCGCCGTAATAGACCCTGCCGGAGGCCCTGGTGTCCACGTGAGTGTAAAACGGTGCGATAACGGGGTCGTCCAGAGGAAAGGCTATGTTGAAGAATCTCTGCATCGTCCTGATAAAGGACAACACGCCGTTTCCGTTCACCTAAAAGGAAAGAGAGATGCTTCAGACTCCGAGTGCATCCAGGCTGAAGTCTTAATGGATAAGAAACATCGATTATCAGGTTCGCGAGATGCTCGTGAATTACCGGATAAACGGAACTTAAATTGCCGATCAAACAAGCGGGAAGTCAGCTCGTAGAATCGATATGGGCATCAAAGTTTCGAGGAAGTACGCTACGTACTACTGCTGTACGTCTTATGACATACGTGCAAAAAAGTAAAGATGCTCCGAGCGATGCA
>JARPRG010000351.1:12443-24933 GCA_031001745.1 Hartigia nigra | reverse complement strand
CACCTCAAAGAAGTTCTTACGTTCTTATGTTGCGTCTGAGATTCCGTGCAGCATCGGCTAGCAAGAAGCTAACGAGTCGTTCACCCATCTCGTTCCTCGCGTGCTGACACATTCACGTAAACATACCCCCCGTTGCCGCGGTCGACTCTTTGGACTCCATGTCCGAGAGCAGAGAAGCGTCACGACGTCCAAGCATAATTTCGTCAATTGGCTCAAGTGAAATGTGCCACTGCTAAGGCACAGCTGTCCCTTTACGAGTATTAAAGCAATTTACCTCCTGACTCGTCTCGTTAACGAACGACCGTTGACGAAACTTCGTAGCCCTAGAGAAACCTTAGGGCTTCTGCATATTGGCCAGCATTAGTTTCCCCGCAGCCGGTGCTAAAGTCGTCAAGCGGCCTGTTCCCGTCTCAGTGGAAAAACTGAAGTTTCGCTCAAGTAAAATTCGAGTGCGAGACATTCCTAGCCCGGCACCAAATAGAATGTCGAGACGCCGTGACGTCGTCACGTCCGGTACACAAAGTTCATCGGTGCTCGCTTAGTTGCTCAAATATTGACCCCCATTGTTTTAACCAGAGGTTAATGTAACTTGGCCGTGTCACGCGTCGATTAAAACGAGTGCCCCTTCCAGCACACGATTCTCCGTGAACAGCACGGTTCGGCTTAAGCTTTTCTCAGGAATTACGAAAACTCTCGATGAGACTAGAATTCGTGCGCACGTGATCATTCTTGAGTTCCTTTGCGCGTCTTCGTCGTTGTTATTCTTATCGTGATATCGTGATACTTGCGACGGGCGCTTACAGAATGCACATGCACTCTGGGAGCCTGTCAAGAGCAGTCATGAGTATTTTCGATTGCTGATTTTTCAATAATGATTTACACGAGGTTTTCAAATCGCTGGGCTTTTAACACCCGTAATAGTAGTGAGTGTCTGCTATCTCGAGGAGGCTATCGTGAGGTCAGGGGTCATAGTGAGCCGATGACACACACACACACACACGTGACGGTGCGTCGTCATGAATGGGGAGAAATTGTGAAAATAGATAGGACACTGAAAATAGAATAGGTAATAGGACACTAAGTGTAGTCGGGGTAACTCATTGTCACAAGCGTCATAAGAAAACTTAAGAGCGCACCTTCGTGCGCAGGTTAAAGATCATGTCCAATTTTGTACATAATAAAAGAAAAAAGGTCTTTCCTAGGAAGGAAACAATGCGAAGCCTGCTTGACACGAAGGTCCGAACGATGAGTCGCCGATAAGGAATATTTTCGTGGCCTATTTTCATGGCTCTCGGGGCACTGCGTGATCACCTTAGAGATTTGTCAATTGTTGGCCGAAATACGTATGCGGCGCAGATGCATGTGCATGCACTGCTCTTATATCAGTTAACGCAACCGTGTATAATCGGACGCAATCATTTTGATGACTAGAATCGTCGAGGATAACCGAGAATGGAGATGATTGTCGTGTAGGCAGCCACGTTCTAAGTGGATCGTTGTCTTCGCCAGTATCGCCCTCGTATCTGTGTCAATCAGCTTATCACGGTTTATTGCATTTTCAGCCTGAGTTTTTAGGTTTGCATGCTAATAGAAACGCGCTCCTGTACCATTAGACTGGTCTTATGTCCTTGTCTCTGAAAATCGTGACTCGCCCTACCAATTGCCAATATGCCAAAGTATAAGGAGGCAATTGGAAAAGTTTCACGTTCGACGGCTGATTTTCCTGCTGATATCTCTCTTGCGCAAGAAGAAAAGAGCGGCTCATAGATTGGTAAGAGTGAGTGAGTGGATAAGCGCCATCTCAACTCTGAGACGGGATTCATGGAGCATCGCGTTCGATGGAACTGCCGACAGGTGTGAATCTAATATATCTATACTCTCTCTGCCTCTACTAGCGAATATTGATCGTTCAAGCGACGGCGTCCCGTGGAAACACCGCGATCGAGTTGATGACACTCGGAACTTCCCGGAAGTCTCTTTAACTGGCGCTGACGTTCCTCTATGAGATCATGCACCTTCCAATTTGAACCTTGAAAAGTCTTGCAAATCGCTCGTACTCTTGCTGGATGCTCCTAGAGAGATTAGCAACGGCGGGAGTTCGGATTCAGTGAGATTGAGAAGAGCGAGCGTCCCGTGGGAGATGCGCGACGTCATCCTATCGGCCGGTCACGATCTTTATTCAAAGCGCCTGACTCAAAGGAATATTTTACTCACGATTATGGAGTTGTAGATATTCTCGTAGAAGGAGATTGACGTCTTCAATGGAACCTCTACGGACGCGAGTTCCCCGTCGGTAGCTGCCTGGAGCGTAGCGCCTCCAGGCAAGTTGTAAGGATACAGTTCATCCTTCCTGAGGGCGTCGACTTGGTTCTCCTTGATTGCTAAAAGTACGAGGGCCTGCAGAAGAGCCCCGATGAAGCACGCGCGACCAACCATCCTCTCGGAGTGTCTTAACGCGACTGATGCCCACCACTCGCTCACTGACTAATTCACTATAGTAGGACTGGAACACGCACTCCAATACACTTGACTATACTTGCTTTTGATAAACTCGAGGGAGTGAGTGAGTCCCTCTCCACCGGATGAATGGGACTTTCTTCGTTATACGGGAAAGAAAAGAGTCGCGAGCTTCGTTATTCAATTGCTTTACGGTTTATTATTAATTGCTGAAGAGTAGAACTCCCCCCCCCCCCCACCAACGAGATTTACGAGACTTACGTTTGGTCGTGAACATTTTGACAAACTATTTTTCTTCGACACGGTACTTATGAAAAATAACTCTTAGACTTTTAAAGCAGTCGAGCGCCGCTCAAGATTTATCATCTCACGTAAAATTGCGTACACAAATGCAGATGTGTACGTATCGGGATTCACAGACTTTGTGCTGAAGTATATATCGCTACAGAGTAGATACGTTGGACTTTCACGTAACAAAATAGTAGAGACAGTATAAAACCAGAGGTCATTGAACCTTTATTTGTCCAAATTTTGGAAAATTCATCGTGTTTTGCAATTCATATTCATAATGATTTCAGTGAACTCACAGTCTCGTCTCGGTATATTTTAATGGAGATGGACACACGTGAGTTGGTGTAGCATCTGGTCGGGAGTCGTGCGCGTCGTGTGCGTCGTGTGCGTCGCTTGCCAAACGATGAATGGAGGTGGACCTACATTAGTCATTTCTATTGGGTTGCAGCCAAGATGACGAATAATGATGTGTCTGATGCTTAACTCTTGGAGGATTGACACAACGTGGCCGGCGAGCCACCTGAAATAGGTTAGAGCAGCGAGGAAATTACTTGGTTCACGTTGTAAATTGATCTTTATTACAAGAAATTACATGGCTAATTTGTACATATAAAATATGCGTATGGTACAAGTACTATTATACAGAGACGTCGTAGTGGGATGTAGAAGAATACATGACAGATGGATTCAAGTTGTGTCTGTATGTTGGTGCGAACGTATCACTTGAATATGTGTGCGCGTTTGTTTGTGTGTGTGTGCGTGCGTGCTTTTTCGCATCGCTTCGTCAATGCTACGCAACTACGTAAGGATTGCAATCGAATGAGTATGGGGCGGCAGCCACAGGGATAGATATAGGATCTCGTGCGTCTCGGATAACCGTCAAACTTTCACTGGGAGTCTCTTAATAAACAAAAGGCATCTGATCATCCGTGTCCGAATGAAACGGAAGTAAGACTTCTCGACGGGTTCAAATGAATCGTTTGAAGAAGAGCCCAGAGTAGAGCTCGGAGGAGAAAGATGGCTGCCTTGCAACGATAGTGGAATTGAAAAGACAGACTTCCCTCTCTTTTTCATTCATTCGTCCATTCTCTTCTGCTCTCTATCCATCTATCTATTTATCTTTTAATCTCCTTTTAACTTATTCCAGTTCAATCATTTTCTTCTTGGTTATTCTCAGAGATCGAAATTTTGTAATTTCGTTTCGTTTCCTTACTCATGACAGATCTTTTCTTTTTTTATGGCTGCTTCGCACGCTTTATCATTAACGATTATGAAATACGTTTAAGTTATTCTTCATGAGCTTGCATCCCTACGTGAGTGTTACGAGTTCTACGAAGTGCGGTAACTGCGTATAATAATTAAAACTACGAGAATATTGAATTAACGTGCGTGCATTATATATTAATTACGGCCTTCTTTTTTACTTAATTAATAATCGTATAACAGTTTTGGCAGATCGTTCCTCGGTGGAACAGACGCCGCCCGGGTGCGTGCTGTCCCTTAAGATATTAATCGTACACCGTGACGATGTCGTATCCCCTGATCTCCGAGTTCTCCTTCTATCTCCGATTTAGATATTCGAATTTTACCCGAGACTTCATATTTTTCTTGTCATTTCTTATCATCTTTTTCATTTAATACGAATACGTAAGGAAAACGCCATGAGCTCTTAACATCAGAAAACTGTCCAGTTGTGTTACTCGCACTTGCTCAGTCTATAAGTGTGTTTGTTGTATGCCAGTTTCTCCTATTTTTTAACCTCTGGAATACTGAACTGGTGCTTGCCACAGTCGTAATGGAAAGTCGTGCACTTCCTAATCATTTCTTTAGCTTGTCAGTCGATCGTGCGAATGATACTACGCCAATAACAGCGATGACGATGAGAATGTGCGACGTGCGGATTACGTTACTTTAGCTAACGAATTGGACGGTGCGACGCACCTTGATGATGAGTTAGGCACAAGGTTGAATGGGGATGGGGATGGGGACGAGGGCGAGGGCGAGGTTGGTACTGCGGAGAGTAGTTAGCTGGGTTTCTGATCAGCACGTGGTGAAGCGTACTGATCCGAATCTATGTTAGGTGATTCTGATGCCGGGCGGCGGCTCGACGTGGCGACGTTGCTGCAGGGGACAGGTGTCGAAGCACGTAACGAGAAGGACGTGACTCTTGCAGGCTTCGACTCTCTTCTGGAGGATGAACGTCTCTGCCTCCAGAGCTTCCAGGAACGACGGATCCTGCCAGTCCATGCTGTCCTCGACATGTACTGTTCACGAGAAAGGAGTCGCATTAGGCAAGATTGAATTAGGATTGAGGAGAGAGCGACAGGCGCACTCACGTTCAAAACTCCATCGATCATCCGAAACCATGAGGCGTTTCTTTGCTTCGCGCAGCTCCTGCCTAAGAAGTCGCTGGCGCAGCCGCAGGCTGTGTATCCTGGACATCGTGCCACGGGGCTCCGAGCGTACTCGTGCGCGCCGTTCCAGGATGGCCACGTCCTCGCCTGAGTACGTGAGAATCTCCTCGTGGGTTAGCTGGGAGCGGGCCCGGAGCCCGTACCCTGCCACCAGCCGTTCCACCGCTGAAACACCCGCACAACGTCGAGGTTAGAA
Source organism: Hartigia nigra (assembly GCA_031001745.1). Lineage (NCBI taxonomy): Eukaryota > Metazoa > Arthropoda > Insecta > Hymenoptera > Cephidae > Hartigia > Hartigia nigra. The sequence goes on along the minus strand of JARPRG010000351.1, from coordinate 19,575 downwards.
CTCCCAGCGCGCCACCTGAGAAGAACCACCGTACGTGGGGACGGACTTTAGCATTTTTTAAGCAGATTAGTCAAGCAAATCTTAGCTTTCGAGAGTCAGCAGGGGAACTCCCATAGAGTCCGAAAGTGAGTGAGTGAATGCAGAGAGCGAAAAAGCGAAAGAAAGACAGAGAGAGAGGTAGGCAGTCAAGAACGAGTGCTGATTAATGATACGTTATTGAAAAGTGAAAGGTCGTGAAAAACGATGCTTTCGTGCAAATTTCCTGGACCTCATTTCTCCAGAGTTTATTTTTGCGAGCGCGGCGAAACTCAATAAACCAAGGCTTATTAATAGGTCGAACACGGCAGGAGTCGCTCTTCGTGACAGAGTGAGGATTAGACTATGCGAGTACGAGTACCTTGGTGTTCCTGAAGAGCGCTGGTCTGCCTCGAGGAGTCGCTGGCGATGCTACTGGTTTCGCTGTCCCGTACGACGCTGTCGTATCCCGAGCTTTCGGCTCGATGCCTCGAAAGGGTAGCCGGAGAGAGTTTCGCAGCCCTTGGAGTAGAATCAGCCCCTGAGTCGTAACCCTCCTTATTCAATCCCAGAGATGAGCCCAAGCTTAGGATCTTCCGTTGCATCTTCCCTGAAGATGGCACAGAAGACGGTATGGACAGTTGCAGAGGCAGTGGTGCTGCAACGTAAGGACAGATGTGAGCACCCGATATTGAATTCTCGTGAGGTTCGGATTTTGAGCTTGAGACGATGGCTGATTCTCAGTCAGTTTACCTGGAAGCTTAAGATCTTCTTCGATATCCGATTTACCAGTGACTGTTCTCTCGGGTCTCTCAGCAGTAGTGAAGAGTTTCTTGGCCTCGATGTACTCTTCCTCAGGATCAGAACCCGAAGCCCCGTTTCCTGGTATCCTCTCAATTTCCTCCTTGAGATTAGGATTCGAAGCGCCATCTGGATGCCTCAGACTAGATATATTGCACTCGCCGTACTTGCCGCAGTATCTTTTGGGACTCGCAAGGTGCGCTACGCTGCTTGGATACCAGTAGGACGTGGTCGCGGGTCGCGACATACTCTGCCTGCAGTTGTCGCAGATTTTCTCCTGATCGGTTTTGCCTGAGATATAGGCAGGCTCGCTGTAGATGCTGCCGTGGTTGCTGGCGTTGTCGTTGAAGAGGACATCCGAAAGGGACAAGGATTGACAGCGAGACGGTGGACGGAAGACGGTGGCGGCTGGAATATGTCCTGCGTTAATGTCATACATGCTGTAGCTAATCGAACATTGGAAATTGTCATTTTTGTTGGATCGCGAAATTGGCTTGGCGTGAATTGACAGGCGGACACAGTTGTAAAAGAAAAAAAAGAGGTCAAGTCGGCAGAATCCAACAATTGGCTCTATATTAGGATTCGAACTTACATGGAGCGTCTCGAACGCTCACGGAGGACGAGTTTTCTCTCTGATAAGTTGCGGAATTAGAGACGTTGGCGAGGGCAAGTTTGCTCTGATAAAGTTCGTGGAGACGAGCCAATTGATCGAACTTGTGTCTGGTTTCCTGCTCGAGGAAGTCCTCGTGGTCGAAGTATGGCCGAGGAAGCATCCCCGCTCCCACGGGCGGCGGGTATTGAGGTCTGTAGCGTTCACTGTCCGACATCACCGACATCGAGTCTGGAAATTTTCAATTTTCTTCTGTTCTGTTTTCTTCACCGTTCTTGCAGATTCAACGAAATACAATGTAAAAAGGAGAGTATCGGGAGAAGATGAAGCGGGGTCTACCAGTTAAAGCTGCTCAAATGCGATTTTCTTCTCTCTTATCTCACAAGAGCAAGTCGAGAGAAGCAATTACAGTTAATTCGCTTATGATCCCAATAGTTTTCTATGAAAACTGACAAGCGATAACGCGAGAGAATCCGATTTCTATGAAAAGTCACTGCGCTTTATAGGTTGAGGAGTTCGTAAAGAGGATCCAGTGGACTTACCGGTAAAGGTAGATACAATTGTCAGATTCTCCTGACTAAGTATCCTCAACGGGTGTTCCTCTTGGTCACTTTCCGGCAGAGGATTTTCTCCCATGCACAGAGCAATGTCCTCCTCGGTCACTTGGAGACAAGAATCCTGCATGGGAACAGGATCCAAGTCCTCGACCTCGACGATTTCCAAGATCTCGTCTTCGGAAGAGAGAGAATGGCGGGACGGCAGGATGATATCCTTATGCGAGAGATTGAGACTCTCCATCGAGACTTCTCTGCTGACTCCATTACTCAGAGGTTCGATAAGAGGCAACGGAGGGGGCACCACGATCTCCTCGTCGTCATCCTCATCGTCCGGAATGTCCAATTTGGACCTATCCAAACTATCCTCCATTACAGGACTAGCTGTAAGATCCAATCCGGAATCCGTGTTGGACTTGACATTAAGAAGGTTCAGCTTGGCACCTAGTTTTTCCGTGATGTCCTCGATCTCGCTTATCTTCATACCCTCGCTGTCGACCGTGGAGGACGTATCATCGTCCTCGCATGTCTTGAAGGTCGTCAGCTCCTTGAACTGCGAAGATTGGACTGCGAGTTTCGGATCTATTCTGGGGGCAACGTGCTTGGTGCGCTGAATCTGCGAGGACTGATTCTCCACCCATTTCCTGATCATGCTTTTCTTATGACTGTCCATAAATCCATAGCCCGATGTATGCTGAGTATGAGGTGCCAGAGGACCAGCCACTTGCATTGGCCCATCTATCCATGTCTCGCGCTTGTGATGATGCGAATCTTTAAGGAGATGTCGAGCCTCCGCTACTTTGGACTTTGAAATTCTTGGACCATCTATCCATTGCTCGTCCGAACCGCCACTAGGTGCTGGCACAGGTATCTTGCTGGTTGGCGAATCGCTCAACTTGGAAGTAGAAAGCTTTACCGAAGATTTCCTGGCGGGACTGGCCTTGGGAGTGGCACTGTGAGCAGGCGACGTCTGCTTCGAAGCTGTCTGCGTCAGAGCCTTTACGACTTTTGTGGCTCTGTGCGCTGGACTTCGTTCCTCTGTAATTTTAGTGGGCCTCTCGGCCGCTGAGCCTCTCAGAACGCGACCCATCGCGCATCGATTGTCACCCGAGTTCAGACTAGGTATATAGACAGGGGGATGCTCGCCATCCGTGGCGTCGTCGGCACTAGGACCGACGTAGATCACAGTGTCAGCTGAGAGATCCGAAGAGCTCGGATCGCACTCGCTATTTTGCCTGGCAGCTTCCTCCCCGGAACTTCCGCCACTTCCGTTTCCCTGAGTGGCACCGCTGACGAATTTAATTTTTCGACGACGCATCCGGTGGATCCTGGACGCCAGCTGGACCGTCGTCAGTGTTTCCGTATAATGCTGTGCATTTGGAGAGACGTGCGCAATCATGGCGGCGTGACAAGTAAGCGATCCCAGACACTCCTTAAGTAGTTGCGTGAGTTTGTGCTCCTTGTAAGGTAGATGTTTCTGCCCGTTGAAGATCGCCAGGAGGATATTGCCCAATCCGGATAGAGGGATTCCACCTGATGATTTTCCGCGATCGGAATTGCCCAGGTCCATAAGATGGAGTCTGCTCCTTCCACCGGCCACTTGAACGAAAAAATTCTTGCAAGCTCAAGAATGCGTAGCCCGCATAGTCGAAACGTACCTCCTCCTTTGCCGGCGACGCTGTACTGGTAAACGTGGAGTGTGTAGAGCATGTGAGCGTCGCCATCCTCGTGCTGTCGACCGGCGACGGCCGCGTCGAGATAGAAGGCCGCACGTTCGGCCGTGGGCGCTCTCAGTTCGCTGTGCTGCTGCAGCTGCAGGGTGCCGAAGAGAGGGTCGTCCCTGAGGTAGACGGCTGGCGATTGTTCAGAGTCTGGAAACGTGCAAAGGGATCTTGAGTAACGCTTGAGCAAGAGGACGGGGGGATCGAGATAGAGTCGTTTTAAAATACGACTGCAATAAAAGCCAGAAAGATAAGGCGGCGAGTGCGATACCCGAGGAGCAAATAGGTAATCGTCCTCGAATGGCTACCATGTAAATAGCGATCGAACTAAAGACGTAATTACGAGGTGCCGATCGTAAGCGCGATATAAAACAGCATTTACATTGGACAGTCGCGGAGGCGTTTCTTCGACGTCGATACTTCATCGTCAGGCAAGCCGGTCAATATGCCCTCGTAAAAGCCGACTGTTTGCGCTTCTGTTCGCCTAGCTAAACGTGAAAGGAGGTGAAAGTAGGTGAAGGAAGGTAAAGGGAGGTAATGTCCATAGGTACAGATGCACGTAGGTGCTTCTTGCTTGACGACATCCTCCCCTTCATCCTCCTTTCCCCGCGGGTGAATAAATGTTTTATTTCCAGTGTCGTATACCCGCGGTAATGTAGCCCGTCCTTATCGGTTTAAAGCGCCTTTACATCTTTACAGTGTTTAGATAACGCGAGTTGTCAATTAGATTTTTACTGGCAAAGCAGCAACCTGTTCCTTGGTATTATCGAACCTTTTACTCTGCCAGGGCAACCGTACCTACAATGTTGTTTTCATATAAATCCGGCAGGCGACGCACTAAGCCAGAAGAATCAAAGGATTCGAATAAGGATATTGCAAAGAAATGGACAATTAAGGCAAGAATAATGCTGATCCCGCAGAGAGAGCTTTTGGCAGTGATCCGCTAATAAAATGAAAAATTGATGGACTAATCGATCCATCACCGAAGCCCGACCTGGCTCAAAGGACTTCATTAAAATGCCGATGGCGCTAGTTTCCGACTTGACGTTAACGCGCTAGAAGTAGAATGGGTCGTGGGAAGTGACGCCACGGGGTGCTAGAGACGAGCTAGGAAATCAAAGGCTTCCCCCCAGCCAGCAGGTTGCTCTAAAGGTTCGAGATAGAAGAGAGAGTGAGCTAATATTTTTGCGAGTGGTTCATAGTTTTGCGAATGCTGCATGAGCGTCAGGGGTGGCACTACTAGCATCACTACTTGCGCCTCTAGTGGAATCGGGAATTCGTGTGTTGTCGGGGAAGTCGGGCCGAAGCCGCCTTGCAATATCCATAAAAGGGACCAGCGGAAGTAATATTGCCGGCAACTGCGTCGCGTTGTAGACGACTCGAACAATAAAAAAGCACCTTCGTACACTTTTCTTCGAGAATATACATGGCTCTTCGCATTTCAAACGCACGAAGCGGATTTACTTCAATATTGCGAAATGATGCTGGATCAAAGCGATGGCGTAACAGCCGTCAAATCCAACTAGCGAGGTTCGACTGAATGATCCTGAAGACGTAGATGAGACACATACGTTACATGTATGTGTCTCGTCAACTGCACCGATTGCAGCAGAAGGCAGCCTTTCCATGAGCTTGGTCATGTTGGCGAATCTTATGTAATCCCGTGTCGACACGAAGTTGAGCTTCGATATGAAGACAGTTGCTCAGGGCGAAAGGACGTGAAGCATCGTTGCCACTTTATACGGCTCTACGTCTCGTGAAATGAGCTCCTCCGCCGCCACCCTGGTTCACCGGCTACACCTCCTCGAAGAATAGAGGGTTTTGCGGGACATACGAAAGTATTCGTAATAGGCCGCCATGAATTCCCCATGAATTCCCCATGAATACCCCATGAATTCCGGGCTCGGTTGCGTTGAACTGCATAAACTATTTTATAAATCACTTGGCGGAACACGCCGGAGAATGCTCATTTACCCTCTAACTTTATTTATACGTCCCAGTTTTAATCTGAACTGCGTTTAATTTAATATTTCTAATTTATTCCGTCGTTATAAGCTGGAGCCAGCTTCGCTCCTACACTTTTTCCTCTTTCTCCTTACTTTCGTCATCTTCTTTGTCATTCGCTCGTCCCTCTCTTGCTCATCTTCTAGCATATTCTTGTGTTTTTGATGCAGCAAGGAGCCAGGCTGGTCGCCTGAGACATTTCCCAAGTGTTTTAACTTTTATGAGCGAACGGGAGATCCACTCTGCTGGAGCAATTAAAGAAAAGCCCTTTTACGACTCGGATTTTCGGCGGGGTGGGGGGAGAGAGAGAGAGGGAAAGTCTTCACGACTTTCCTCGGCTGCAGGATTTAGTAGCCGTATCGGGCACCCTAAGGCCTTTATTACATGTCATATACTCCTACACTTAGTGCAGAATAATGCTCCTCGAGTCCTACCGAGCGAATAAAATACCTTAGTGGGCATTTTAATGCTTATTCTTTCCCATGCAGGCAGACGTTTCTTTTATTTGCGGCGTCGACGAAATATCGAGAGACGCGCCTTTCTAGCTCCCAATCCACATCGACACCCGGACGTCCTTGCTATTTTCTTGTTTCGCCGATAGAACATGGATATACAACGATAACGGTTGTAGCCGGGCGCGGTTGAGAATTGCCGATTCTTCTAGAAAATACGAGCCTCAGAAATATACGAGACTTTCCGACTCTTACACGTCTCCCATGAGAATCACCTGGGATATCACTTAGGAACGTTAAAGGATATCGACATCCTGTATACTCGGAATATCCTGATCAGACGTCGAGAACGTCGCCTAGGATACGAGAACTATTTCCATAGTGCAGATTCGATCTTCCCTGGCCGCAGGGCCGCCATCTTTGAGCATTAGAAATTTAGGGGAAAACAATGGGTGGCTCGGGGGAATCCGACTGACTGCGGCTCCTGGGAATTCACCCCCTCTATATCCTTTTGCTCTCCTAGCAGTTTCCAGGAAAATCTTTAAATAATTACCTACAGAGTGGATTATCAAGTTTTCTTCCGAAAATTAAAGCTTAACTTAAATCTGGCCGAGGAAACATGTCGGACTATTCGACTTGGCAGGGATAGAGACGATTCCTGAGATGGCAGTTAATTATTTAATAACCTGGAAAATTAATTGCATCGCTCTTTAATTAGTCTCTATTCTCGAAAGATCGGAACGAGATATATAGAGGCCCCATCAAACGGGTGAAACTTTATTAGTCATTTGGCTAAACCGTTATTTCAGCACTGAGCTTTATACTCCCTCTATCGAGTGTGCTTATAGGGGTGATAGGAAAAAAAAATGGATGGCACGACGCTCGAAACAAATAAGACGCATGCAAATGGAAGGGGATAAAATCGACGGGTCAATAGCCCATTGCTTCTCGAAGAAGAAGAAGAAGAAGAAGAAG
>JARPRG010000347.1:17768-49223 GCA_031001745.1 Hartigia nigra | reverse complement strand
TCATAAAAATCTGTCGAGCCGTTTCGGAGGAGTTCGACCACAAACACCGTGACACGAGATTTTTATATATAAGATATTGATTTCCCGCGTAGGAATGTTTATCCTTTGTTTTGAGTTTTTTAAACAGATCCGAAAGGATTAAATAAAAATGTACTTATTACGGGGCCCGGGGAGCCAGCTACGAGCCTGACGGAGCACTGGAGAGGAGCAGCTATACTATCAGGACCGAATACACCCTGGTGGCCAACTATGCGGGACAATCGGCGAGCATTTTCACGATTCAAAGGATATTAGGGTTTGCAGTGACGGCACGGAGCCGTTTATCAAGGGAGTAGAGTAGAGTAGATTCCTGCCCCCCGAAAATAATATTACAGCCGCCACAATCAGAAAAGATGCCAGGATCTCCTTCATCGGGATTTTCGAAACAATTGAAGATCGCGAGCGTTCAGGCGAAGCCGATATAACCGTGAATCTGAGTGAGCTAAGAGATATATTATAACGCGCTTCTCGGGAAGGTTCCCGATTTTAGAAATTTGTAGCGTCACTCACGGTGTATCCTAGCTTAGGGATGTATGTATGTACGTTGTATTCATATCCGACATCTCTTGCAGTACAGAGCTGGGAGATACGGTGATACAGCACGGAACTTCAAGGTACTCTATCGAGTTACGTATCGATGGATTTTACGTTTCGAAATCGAGTGAACTTTATCATCATTATTTTTAGAACTAAAAAATTATATTGTTTATAAAATTTAAAACCAATTATTTGTCTATCATTTTACATTATTTATCTACTTAACTTATTCCAAGCAAAAATCCCTTCGTGAACTTACCGACATCTTCATCCTTTGCAAGTTCTTCATAACTTCCGTAAGATCTTCTGGCTCCATGAAGTGCTGCAAACTCCTTTGCTCGTGATGTATCTCGTGCGGCCACCGCAACAATTTCATGCTCATTTTTAGGTAGTGTTCCTAATGCTGTGCAAAAGTCATGAGAAATCTTTCCTGCGCTTGCAATACCCCAACGAGTCGCCATCTAATTACAAAATAAAAGCAACAATAATAAATCATCATTTACATATTTAAATAATTAGCCTTTTTTTAATGCACATTTAACTAAAAATGTTTCCGAAAGATTCCTAAATATATATACTAATATAATTGAAATTATGATAAGAACACAATTGTGTAGAATGGAACAATATAATTTCATTTATACTCCAATGATTTTATCTTCTATCATATAAAATCACACAATTTGAATGATTATCGAATAGTTTTAATTGATATAACTTATACCAGCTTGTTTAATAAGACAAAAATGCGTGACCGTACTATTCCAATTATTAAAACATTTACTACTAGAAGATAATTTGAGCAACTTAACTTTGAAAGCGTGTTTAGTATAACAATGCGTCAAGTGGTACTGTCTCCTGATTACTGCGTCACAAGTAAGTAATAGTTATTATGTAATGGTGATTCGTACAGTTACCAACTGAATTCTGATAGAATATCATTTAAGATAAAATTTGTTTGTATCGTCCAACTCTGGGCCGCTCGATTCTCGGTCGCTTCCCCTCTTTTCGATCTGCAAATCAAAATAAATTTATAGTCCTAGGGTATGTTCAGAAAACTTACTCTTGTACATTAGAGTCTCGATCTATCATTGGCTGTGTTTAGCAGAAATACCGCTCAGGGAGCGAATACATTTGATTGGTCAAATTTCACAACTGTTGCAAGATTTATGATAAAATGATCAATCAAACGTATTTGCTCCCTCAGCGGTATTTCTGCTGAACACAGCCATTGTCCAACGCATTTCGGTAAACAGAAACAGAACGATACTCTAGTGTACGAGAGTAGATTTTCGAACACACCTCGAGTCTAATTGTAAGCCATTTTCCTTTCATTGATGCACAGTAGTGGGGGAACAACAATTCTTGGAATTCTCTCTCTTAAAATTCCCTAAGCAACCCAAAATTACAGAATAAATGACTTTGAAACAACGACGACCATTTTAAAAATAGGTTGTGACATCCTGGTTGTCGCCACTATCGTTTCGCGGCAGATTCGATTGCGTGAATCTGGCGAGGTGGGTTCGTTAGCCACCAAAGCTCTGATAAGCACTCCAACGAAGTCCAATCTCTCGGATTGGATTACGATTCTCTCACGATCAGTGATATTTATTGTTAAATGTTAATAAAGGATTTCAGAAATAATAATGCAGGTGTTACTGGAGAGCACTATAACTAACTTTATTCGTTCTGGTTATAACATGATTATCCTAACTCAAGCTACTCTACTGAATGATAGACTCTAGGTACGGTTTGACATGAACCCTTCAAGACCAGAAATCGAACTGCACTCGCTGATCTTAAAGGTTACAGTCCTCCGGGTTTCTCATACATATATACACAAACACCACTTCGGGGTCCCATCCACTCCGCGGAGGGAGGTTGCGTCGCGTCTCGATCCTCGGTCCCAGGGTCTTGGGCCTTGTTCTATCTTACAAAGAACTCATGCATACTCCTATTTCTGATTTATTTGGGAAGCGCATTGACAACGTCATTGCTCGACTCGAACATTCCTTTAGCCTGGCTATCTTTCCAAGTGGTCCGCTTTATTTCCAGGAATGTAGGCTTTTCAAAACTCTAGATGTTTTAACCCTCTGGCGGACATGTGGCTCGGGTAATATATTACCCTGAGTGTCCGCCAAAGTAATAAAAAATGGCCTATGTACGCGTTGTTCGCTGACTATTGTTTATGCACGTGTGTTGCCTTATTACGTCCTGTGTGTGCGCGCCCGGTTGCGGGAGCATTAGGGAGCGAGCATAGGGATGCGATCAGAGAGATCACGTAAAAGGTATTGGGTTCTTGCCACTTTAAGGTGCTAAAGCACGCCTACTTGCGTCGATGTATCTTGGTCTTTAGATAAGATGAGGATCACAGGTGACGAATACGGGTGGTTTGCGAATGGGACTCGTTCGCAGTGAAATACCCTGAGGCTCAATTTTTTAAACATTAATTAACATTTAAATAAGGCTTAAGTATCTAAATGCAGATATTTTATTGATTAATGTGTCACTTAAGTCTTAATTATATTTTAATCAATATTAAAAAAATTAATCTAATTTTTATGAAAGATGAAAAATACGTTATCTCCCTTGTGACATAATTCAAAATGATTGATCTGTACTGAGGGGCCTTAAATGTTTGAACCCCAGAGGTATCGGAAAAATCTTGTCAAAAAGTGCCAAGCGGCATGATAGTGCTTGATTTCGATATAATCCGAATGCATCGAAAGTTGCACATCGCGGTCAAATGTAGTGGCTCTTCGATATGAAATCTGAATAGTGCGATTGCGCTACATGGGACTCAAACGGTTAATACATTGTTTTTATTTGTAATAAAATACCGAATAGAATATTTTGCAGTAAGTTTGTAGTTTTCGTACAGTTGTTACAAAGAACCAAAGCAAGCAGATACTTTTTTACCTATTAATAGTGCTTCGAGTATGATTGCGTTCCTTGAATTCCTTCCAGAATTTATATGCTGGTTCTAGTATATTTCTTGTGCACACTGTGTCCACTACCGTCAGACACAAAATCCCATAAGGCTGGCATTCTTTATTAGTACCTACTTGGTGATATTCATGATTTGTGAGGAATTTTCGCTGTATTGTTGCTATCGCAAAAGTCATTCACATACATTAAATTTTTATATCGCCATATGAATTTAACATGATGCATACATTATGCTCTATCGATACTTTCATCTTTACTAATTAATAAAAACATTTAATCAGTTGATTTAGTAACATGGATTCATTTGTGCACATTTAGTCAATAGATAATTAGCATAGTCATTGTACACTTATATATATATTCTTTTCGTACGAAATAAACAGAAATATTTGCATCCCATAAAAGAAAAGGAGAAATCTATTCATGTGTGAGCTCTTGAGTTAGTTTTTGTATTCTTAGTGGAAGTAGATTTACTAATTCTTTGCATACACTTAATTCTACTTGCATAGCTTCACTTGCTTTCTTATCTTTTTCACAATAATCAACCAAAAATTTATAGGCATTTAAACTATTTTTTACATTTTCTAATTGTATGGATTTGTCAGGCGTCACTATTTTATTGTATAATCGTCCAAGATGAAAATATGTGCAAAGAGCAGGACGTATCATATCATCTGAAAACCTTTTAGTTATGCCATCTGGTATACCAGCATCTTGTACCGAATCCAAGAATTTTTGAAAATTTTTGATTGCACTTTTTGCTAGATTATTAATCTTTGAGAGGGAATGAGGCGTTGGACTTCCCTTAGATGCCTGAAGATGATCCAGTTTGATATCCAAAATATCCGAATATGTTTCACCCAGTTCCATCCAAATTTGTCTGCATACAGCTTGATAATATCGAGGATTTAATTCATTCAGCACATTCTCAAGTATATCTATTCTGCGTTTATGCATTTTAGCTTGTCGATTTTCATCTTCTTCAAAGAATGACAAGTATCTATACGCTTGCGAGGCATCTTGCTCAATCTGCACATAATCAGATGCATGACATTCCAAACTGTAATAGCTTTTAGCTTTCTCTAACCATTTTTGAGAATTGAGAAAAACAACTCTTGCATCATTGAAGTCTAACAAGTATTTATCTGTAACCTGATTAGCAAAAGGTTCAATTTCCTTTTCTATTGATATAAATTTCAGATTTTCCAAGCATTCTGCAGTTATTTCAGATTGGGGATCTAATTCTATACTGGGAGTGGTTTTGTAAGTTCTACTTTCATCATTTTCAGTTTGTTGCATCAATCGTTCTCTTGATGCACTTAAGAGTAATATGCCATATTTCGCCCAACAACGAGAAACATCTGCATTTCTGTGTCTAAAGTTTTCCCATTTGGCAGCCATATTTTCATCATTGGGAGATTCTTCTTGTAAACATCTCAAATGCTCTTCATATTTTGATAAAATATAAGATGCTGCTGCCAAGTGATGCCTGGCTTGGCAAAACCCACCTTTTTCCATGAAAAATTGAGATAATGTTGCAGCATTCAAAGCCCATTCTACTTGATCTAAATCCTTGTGATTTAATTGCCTTTGTAATGTCATATGACAATAAACTGCTGATTTTAAATGATCTTTTAAAGCACCATATATTTGTGCAAGGTAATAGAGAGTTAAGGTATGAAGTTTCTCCAAAATCTCCATTGCGTCTGGTTCTTCCTCTTCACTGGCATTAAATAATTTTGCCATATTGATTGGGACATCAAAATTTTCATCTGCAATGTAATTCTTATAAATGCCTTTAGCTCGTTCCAAAAAGACTTGAGACTTTATAGGTTGATCTCGCTGGGACCACAGAATTCCTAATTGATTCAATGCACTAAGAATAGGTAAAATACACTCTGGTTGTAGCTCCCGTTCATTTAAGAGATCAATGCAATTAGTAAGTTGTTCTTCGCCACTAGCAAGATCTTCAGTATCCACAGACAGGATTCCCAAATTTAACCAGACAATTGCAAGCATTGTAAACATAATATGCTCTTGTTCTTTAGTAAGATTTTTGTCGAGAAGGTGTACCATCTTTGTGCGCATTTCCTTTAAAATCTCCATCGCAGAATATTTACTCTTATAAGGTTCACTTTCAGGATCTTGTTTACTATATTCATCTAATAATTTTCGCACTTTCGTATATTTTTCTTGAAAATCTACTAAGATTTCTTTAGGCACTGCGTCAGATTCCATTTTGCTATTAAACTGGATTACTGTTTAGTTAACAGTTTTTCGGTATTTTTAGGTTAAGATGGTTAAGATATATAAAACATAGACACTGACATACACTTACCTGACGTGCGGTACAATCGTGGAAGCTTTCTGGTTGATAGATATAGATCCATGAAACTAAATAAGAAGCTAACCATTGGTTTGTACCAAGATATTCTACTAGAGCCAACCAATTGTTAAACGCGTCGAATCAGTTGGTAAACAGGAAAATAAGATCTGTGACTGGTTCAATTATATTCAGATGACCAATGGGAATTTCGTTTTCTAAATTAGAAATAAAATAGGAGTTGGTTAGCTAATATGATTTTGGTAGCAAGATGGGATACCGTTGATCTTATGCTTGCTACAACCTTTCTCCTTCCATTAAGGACTATCCTTTTTCGTTTAATTCCCATGGGATACAGTAAAACAGACAAGGGCATAGAGATATTACAGGTTAAGGAGTGAACCATAGGACAGCGCGTAAGCGATTGTGATATAGGAATAGAGAGAAAACGTTGCAATCAAGTCCCCTTGTCTAATGACGCGTGCGCAACGGTTTATTCGTGTAACGGCGAACAACGAAAGGTGTCCGTAATCAAGGAGGCAGAGGGACTCTATAGACGCGTTTTCTTTCTATCGCTCTACCGCATTTTCAGCTGGTTTACTCCCTCTATCCGTAATATCTCTATGGACAAGGGACTTGCGGACAAAGACAGTGAGCAGCTGGCATCGACCAATGAGGAAAAAGCATCAAGCCGTGACGCCATAAATCTGACTTAAAGCATCATGCTCATTGGTCGTTGCTTGCTGTTCGCTACTTTTGATATGAATCAGCCCAAAGGCTTTCATTGTGAACTTGTCTTTAGTAATTTCATGTAGTTTTCTAACCAACCACGAGCGTCATTTTTTTTCTGTGACATCTTATATATATATATATATATATATATATATATCTGAAGTCTAATTGATCATTGGCTCTGCAGGGATCGTGTTAAGGTTTGTTTAATCAGTGTGCAGTCGTGAAAATATATTTAATAACGAAATAATAAGCATAGAGCGTTATCAAGCCGGAGTGTCAAATTTATTGCATACGTAGGAGATTTCATCGTCCACGTTCTTCAACCACGATCAACGTTCCGGCACTTTGAGGCCGTTTAATGTCGTTCATTCGCCGCGTGTCATCTTCAAGTGTACAACAGCGTCAAGTAATAATTTCGATCGGTTTAGCCTTTTGTGTTTCGCTTGTTTCTGTTAAGCAAAATATTTTTTTTTCTTTCGATTTAGTAATGTCGTAATATTTATTTTTTTTACATTTCTTATTCTCAGTCGCCGAATCACATTCTCTCTGCGAATTAATTTTACATCTCTTTAAATTTACGTTCACGTAATAAGTTTACTTGAATAATATTTCTACTTCATTTATTCGAATTCATATTTGTTTCTATTTTCGCTATATATAAATTAAAATATATCGCATGTTAAATTTATTACATGTAGAACTTAATTTATGAGTATTCTTTTAATACTTAAATTCTTGTTATTAGATGAATGCTTACAGCTGCTTAAAAATAACTTTATATACTGTTATACAAGTTATGTTTCACACAATTCATTTTTTATGCAATTTGTGTTTTCCAAACTGCTATTTGTTTAAACTACAAACATGTATGCAAGTTATATGAAAGAAAGCATCCTGTAGACAGGATTTCCATGATTTTATAAATCATTAAGCTCTTTAGTTGTTTGAAATACTTGACTTCTGTATTATAAGCTAATATGGTTTCATTGTACAGTTTTTTGGAGTCAACCTATTAACGATAAATGAAGCATTTAATGTTATAATGAAATTATTTTTTGTCAGTAATTTTTGAAATTTCGAAGCAATTATTCTTTGTTTTTGAGAGATTGAAAGATTTTATTATATTTCAAAAGTTCTATTAGTAATAGAGCGTTAGTATCAAATCTTTGCTTTTCATAACAACAAAAAAACAACAATAACAACAGTCTCACAATATAACTTCGTTGGTACATATGGTAAAGCTTATAAAACCTTTAGATAGAAAAGCATATTTACATAGAGACCTTTTAACCTAGGAATTGTTTATAAACTATAAAGTTTATAATGGTGCTTTTATAAAGAGATCTCAAAGATTTTTTGTTTCAGAGATTAATTTATTGATGCATGTATTAGATGTTGTGTGTAATTTAAAATGGACTATATAAAAATAAAAATGCAGTTTGTTTAAGGAAATGAATATGTGAATCATATAAATTGTATTACGATATATTGATTTAAAGATGCTTTAAAGGAAAGAAATGATTCTAAAAGATTCTGTATTAAAAAGAATATTTGAGATATACTGTTTGTTATAGATAATATTTTTTATAGTTTATCTTATAGTATTAGAGGTACATTCACAATTTCATTAGTTACACAGAAATTTATGCTTTATTGCACATATTGCAGGATATTTCATTAGGACATTTTGATGTCTGCTACTTTTTATGTTTCTTAGATCGTTTATATTATAATAAGTCTTATGAATATATAGACATTTTCATATTTCATGGAGTATAACATACAACTGAAAATCATAATTTTTATTTTTGATATTATTTAAACAAACACTATAATGCATTTTTACAGTTTGAGGTGTGTGTATTGTCTAATTTTGAAAATATTGAATTGAGGAGTTATTGAATTTTAACCTTTATTGGAATTTGACCATCCTCACATATGTAGCTTCATGTTTATGATTGTTTTCATTATTCCTAACCGAAGGACAATTATTAAAAAAGGAAATAATATGTATTGAAAATTTCCAAAGAAATTTAATTTTTAAATTTGGTGTTTATCAAGCATGAGGAAGAAATATGGAGGTGAAATAGATGCAGTTGACTAGGATGAATATTAGACAAAATGTCTAATATTTTTCCTTTGTTATAAAAATACAAGGTGTAATCATTAACTAGTTCGCTTAAAATTAACTTGTAATAATCAATTTTGGTAACTCATATTTCATTAGTACACAAGCTTCTAAAAATGTGTTCTTTCAGGATGTCTTCTCAGGTCAAGCATACGTATTGGAAAACTTGAAGATCTGGTCAATGATTGACCTGGGAAGGCAACTTGATGATCCTTATGGAAAAATACTCATGGATACTCATGAGGAAAACTAATGAAGTAGTATTTTTTTGCACTTATTGAATATTATGGTTTTTACTGTTAGTACTATTCACTATCATTGGTGCCATTAGTGTCACCTATTATTGTTAATATATTACTGATCTGGTGTATTATATATTAATATGCAAGAAGAAAGTATCGGTTCTGATAGGTTAGTCTTTTGATATTTATAATCATGAAGTATGTAATGATCGTGAGTTTACTAGTTTTAAAAACATTTTTTTACATACTGCAATAAACCTGGACCATATTCTAGTCATTATACATTAGGCATTTAGTTTTTTTTTAGTTCTCTAGGGTCTTGTCTTCATTTTTATGTATCAGTTGAGGCTTTAGTTAAAGTTTAGAAGTCCAAATCATAATTCAAAGTAAGAGGGAAGCAATTATCGAATTGTACAAAGGTGATAATCAAATCCAATTGAATACAGTATCTGGTATATTTTAGAGATCAGGACCTGTGCTAAATCACAGAAAAACTTAGAGAATTTGAAGCAAATTCTCATGAAGGAATGCGATAAAATTTCAGTTGAAGAGGTGTGGCATGCGGTACAGGATTTTTCAAAATGTTTGCAACTTTGTATCAAAGCCAGAGGAAGCCATTTTGAAACTTAGTAGCAAGTGGGAATACTAAAGCCGCATAATAATAAAATATAACGTTACTTTTCTCTTAGTCCTTCTTAAAGTAAATTTGTAGCTTAACACACTTCTCCGAGTTATTTATTGTTACTTTGTATGCGTTGCTTAATTTCAACTTAATCATCTACATCGTTTACAAAATTTTAACTGCACCGTTACTTTCTAATGCACGTGAAAATGCGCATGAATATCCAGGAATGTTGGTTATAGAATTCTAATGAATGAAAAAATGTAATCAGCTATGTGGAAGCCTAATGAAAGATTATTTGCACTGTTCTGATGAGCCAATACAAAAATCAAGTCATTCATTTACATCATTAACACGTTCCGTGCCACTTGATCTTCAGGCCACGTGTCACCGGTAGTACACTCAGACATATTTATTTAATGCGCTGAAATATCAAATGGTCTGAACGACAAGTCAGGCAAAAAGGGCTTGGCACGGAACGTGTTAATAAGAATATTACAAAGTAAATGTGGAGACAACTTGCTTTCGCTTCAATAGCTGAATGTACAGTTGTCATGTCTGCTAACTACGTTTGTATTGCAAAAAACTCTAAATCTACATATCAACATTTTTAAAATTATTGATATTTTTTACTTATAAATTTGGTGTTAAAAAGTTGGCATTCTGTTGGAGAACAATAGTTCTCTCTCATTTTGCCCTGTGGTATTAGAGGTGCCAAGGATGCATTCTGATATTTGCTCGAAGCGCTGTGAATATGATTGTGTCTCATCCTATTGCGTACTGCTAAACAGGGACGCAACGATACTACTAGTATTGGCAGTGAATATCGGAATGAAGCCCAAAACTCCTTACCAGAAATTGCAGACTAACAGCCGCCATTTTGATTAATTTAGTCACGCGTTACGACAAGCTCATTATAAATTCTTTTTGTAATGATTTATGTAGTCCTGCTGGGAACAAGAGTTGTAATTGTTATTTATGTATGACTTTATACATTTTTTACGATTTCTTATTCAAGCTCAATTATTACTCAAATAATATAAGTAGTAAAATTAAATCGAGCCTCTTCTCTGATGCCTTTCCCGTTTATATAATTAATTATTATTAATTATATTGGGCGTCTGTAGCTTTAAAATTCATACTTCAGTATCGTTAAAGTATTAAACGTAATTGTTTTTGAAAATTATTATTAAGCATACTTATATGAATATGGTATACTATAATTAGGTTTTAAATAATTGTTTCATTGATCAGCCGTTTAAAATTATTTTATGCACTAATCAATTTAATTATGATTCAACCGATACAGATGCTAAGATTATTTTAATATATTTTTTGTTGTAAACATTAATCTTTAGGAAACTTTTTCAGATATGTCAGAATCAGATTTATTAGCTACTGACCAGATTGATGGCCTTGATGGACTTGAAAATGGTCAAGACGGGGATTCTGTTATGCAATGTGACAGTGTTAAACGAGAATTCAGTGAAGCCAACATTGATGACCCGGTTTGTGATATTAAATATTTCATACAAATGTTTGAAAGAAATAGAAAAGGACAAAAATTGTTATGTTTTGTAATTTGTACTGTACCGTAGTTATATATATATATATATATATCAGCGTCTGTAGGTTTCAGATCAATATTCTTTTTATGCTCCCAACTGAAGGATTATTACATTAGGACGTCAAAAAATTATTGGCCAAAGGAGAGCGCTAAATTTTATTATTTGGAGGTATCTCAACGAGTTATAAGTTTTCTCTATTATTTAATACAGGAAAATATTTATTTTTCTATGCTGATTACATGGCAAAACTTAGAACTTATTGAGATATCTCTGAATATTAACATTTATTGCTCTCTTTTGGTCAGGAATTTTTCTTACTCCTAATCTAAGTTTTTGGGTGTGAACGTAAAAAAAAAGTTGATTTGAATGACACACCCAACATACATATCCATTATATATATTTTTTTTAAGGAACTGGGGAGCCAAATTTTAGTTCTTTTATGTAATTTCGAAACAATGTTAATTTAATTATTTATTGTTTATTGTCCGCATATCTATTAAAAATATAATTGGAATCTAGGAATTGGAGGCTATTAAGGCACGTGTAAGAGAAATGGAAGAAGAGGCTGAAAAATTGAAGCAACTGCAATCTGAAGTTGATAAACAAATGAACATGGGTAGTCCTCCGGGTATCAGTAAGTTTTAATTGTATTATTTTTGAATGTATAGTCGAAATTTGAATTAAAATTGCACATTTTATACCTTAACTTAGTTTAGTTATATTAATTCTACGCTCATATCTAAAAATGTAGATATTTTTAAAACATATTTTGTGCATATATAATCAACAAGCGATCTCTGCTTAAAGTATTGTATTAAAACAAATAGGAATTTATAAACATGGAATTAAACACCATATAGGAATGAGATTGTTAAGGATTTTATATGGTCTTATTATATTTTATTATATATATATTTTATCATATTTTTCAGATGTTTTTCAGTTACGCTTTTTTTCTTATTATTTTTTCTTAATTTTGATGATCTCATATTTTTTATTTAGTAAAGTTGAGGCTGAGCTCAAGTTTGGTTTCAAAAATGTCTTTCCTTCGAAAACAACATCTTAAATAAATCAAGTAGTTCCTGATCTATTTATTTATATTGAGTATTTCGACCATGCATATCTTTTGTACATAATTCTTCAAATTAAGATTTTTGGTACACTTAAGCACATGTTTTTCTTCACTTTTTTATTATGTGATCAATGTGGGACTACCAATATTTTGATATGATGGTACGAAGTAAATGAGTCATCATATGGTAGATGTTTGCTATATTTACGTTCATTAGAGTTGACCGATAAGGAGCGTTGAAAGACTTTCATCGTTAATTATGGAAACTAAATGAGCGATATTAAATTGAGTAGCTAATCGTTGTATTACAAAATTCAAAGTTAACCATTTTTTTCCGTTGTTTAAATTTACAGAAAGTATCATAATCAGTCTATCATAGCAAACGAAAAAGTTTTGTTCAAATCATAACATGATTTAAATCACTATGCAATTGACTGATAAGTCTATTTCTTATATTTGCAGCTAGTCCGTTGAATATGTCAATCGAAGATAAGATGGAAGTCGATAGCAGATCTATTTACGTCGGCAATGTAAGTAATGTCGAATCCCTCTATAGTTGCGTTCGCTTAAGTTTCCATTCCGCTTAAGTTGACAAGAAAATTCTACTTACGTTGCATATCCTTTCCCCCTTTCTAATTTTTCCATAGCCAATCAGAGTTTGTTTTATATCAGAATTGTCATAAAACGTATATAAACGTATGAAAGGTTGTGCAACATATGCTCTTTTTTTTTATCTTCTACGCGTTCGAGTGCGCATAGTTTTTTAGGCAATTTTTATAATAATCAGAGGATATTGGAAAGCTTATAAATTCTATATAAAACTATTTTAATTATAAAAAGTTCCATGCATACATTAATAATCCTGCAAACGGTTATACGGTTTAGTTTTACTAAAAATTAAAGAATTGAACTATATAATAGATAGATTCTAGTGAGATTGACAAATGGTACATATTGTTCCAACTTTGTTGACATACAAATATTGATAGCACAATCACGTACAAATTGTCCAGCATGATTGCTCCAACGCTCCAACGTCTTTGCGAGGACCGGTGTAAAAAAAAGACAGAATTCCTAAAAAAAATTGTTTATCTCTGTTTGTTATACCATAATCCCAACTCTTTCGATTGCCAGAGTCAAATTTCCAACAAAATTATTATAAACCTTATGTTTTAACCATTTATTGAATCATGAAACGTATAATAAATTGCTTCCTAAAACTTCACACTTGATTTTCTCGAAACTTTATTTTCCATGTTTTCATTCATTAAAAAAAAACTTGAGTATCAAATTTACGACTAATTTGTCTGAATTTTTGTATGAATTCTCAAGTGTATAATGAAGAAATTTAGTACACGAATTCTCGGTACTTTGTTCTTAACATTTGTAATTAAATGTCTATTAACAAAGGTCGTAAAATATTACCCTTTTTTGATCGAAATAGCGTACAATTTATAACTCAATAACGAAAGTTGATATGAAAAATAGATTTCGTTAATTTATTAAGTTAGTAATGGAGTTATTAAAAAACCTGTCAGAGAAATTTATGAAATCCAGGGACCTAATTCCGTTTTAGACATATAAAGGGTTTTATGAGCTTATTAGCTGTGTTTTATGCAATAAAAAAATAAAATCAAAAATTTTTAAACAAATACGCTAAATATCGGTTATTATGCAACCTACATAATAGAAACAGGTAAAACGAAAATTCAAGATCAAAATCAGAGATTTTGGTCAATCGAATGTATAGTTCCCTTGAGTGATACTGTGCTGCCTGATATATGCAAATATATTTGCAACTTACGCAATGATATAACTTTTGTAAGGTCATCCTTCATTGAGCAAAATAACTCAAGGTTGAATTATTAATGGCAATCTTGTTGTGATTTGAGTATTTTTATTTATGGAATTTGTAATATTTCATATTTCTTCTATGAATTAAGGTGGACTATGGAGCAACTGCTGAAGAATTGGAGCAACATTTCCATGGATGTGGCAGTGTTAATAGAGTGACAATATTATGCAACAAATTTGATGGACATCCCAAAGGGTTTGCTTACATCGAGTTTGCAGATCGCGATTCTGTACAAACGGCAATGGCTATGGATGAATCTATGTTCCGAGGGCGACAGATCAAAGTGATGCTTAAAAGAACAAACAGGCCAGGAATGTCAATGACGAATAGGTATGATTCAATTAAAATTAGTAAAATTTCCGATTACTGTATGACATTTTTTCTTAAAAATTGGTTACTATTTGCATTTCATATCATGAGATATTTGTACAACACACAATGATTGATTGAGGAAACTGAAAAGTTAGTAAAATCACGGATCCATAATATAACGAGTTAATTCAGTCAATTATAGCAAACGCACTTTTTTAAGCATTTCTCAATCGTTAACGTAAAAATTTGGTTACAAATAATTAAAAAAATGAAGTACAGTCGTTCCTTGACTTACGTTGCTTTGCAATTACGTTGTTTGTAGTGAAGTGGCAGTGCATTTCGGAACGTACCCTCATTTTTGCTTTTTCCACCCACTCTGCGTGAACACGCATTCAACTTACGTCGTCCATAGCGGAACAGATTAAGACGTGACTTCGAAGTTTGACAGATTATTCCATGTTTTAGTTGTTATCATAATACTGTTATGTGGGTGATTACAAGACCTAAAAGAAAGTACGTTGGGTATATTTAAATGAAAATTAGGCGAATTCGTCGAGAGTGAATTTCGAATATAATTATATGAAATGGCGCGCTCATTTAATATAAATGGGAGTACCATTCATATGCACGCGCTTTTAAAACAACATTAACTGATCCAAAACTGAGATAATGAAACTGAGTCTATCTCAAGCGAGTACCGTAGGTCCATGTTTAACCGTGGTGTTCGAAATAAATTTCAAATCCTGATAAAAAACTTTCAAATGATAGAAAAGCAGCATACAGAACATCTGTATGAATTGAATGATTCACCGTTTTATTTTGACGATGGAAGTTGGAAGTTCGCAAACCTACAGCGATAGCCTATCAATACTCTTCGTTCTCTCTTTTCAGATAATAATATTTCGTTTCATTTTACATATAAGGAGTTTAAGTATGATGTCTTAATGTAATTTTATGACACGAAGTACAAGGGATTCAACCTGAGAGTATTCCACGAATTAATATGAGTATTCCTGAGTCGTGAAAAAAACCAAAGATCAAAATGGTTCGGGAGTGAAATGCAAAAAGATGTTCTCTTTATTTCGTCCTCAGGACGCTCACACTCAATTATAGCCCTTTGTGACCTCCGGTATCTAAGTTATAAGATACTTGTTAATTTCTCGATTTTCCAACGAAATTTAATTATCTGAAAATAGAGAACGAGTTGTAGATTAAAATAATTAAAATCCTTTTACACTGATTACTTTGGTGATACTTATTAATACTCT
The DNA here is from genome assembly GCA_031001745.1 of Hartigia nigra. Lineage (NCBI taxonomy): Eukaryota > Metazoa > Arthropoda > Insecta > Hymenoptera > Cephidae > Hartigia > Hartigia nigra. The sequence goes on along the minus strand of JARPRG010000347.1, from coordinate 33,572 downwards.
TGATACTTACCATACAAAAGAATAAGTCGTTCCATAGATGTGATTATATTCCATAACCTAGCCCATAATTTCTAGGCTATTGTCTATTTTTGTGACACATGTCGAAATTGTCCAAATATTTGATTGCTGGTCAATGTCACTAGATTTTGGTGCGAAAACGAGAGGGGAACTCGGTGTGGAACGTGGCAACTTCAGGTGTCCTACTTGGGATGGGACATGTTTGATAAGATTACAAATTTTTAAAGAATTCGCTATGATAATCCAAATTCTATGTAAATAATATTGCCAAAAGTAGTTTTATCCATAAATGGGTTAATTCCAATTATTTTAGAATTACAGAAAAGATTGATAGAAATAATATTTTCATAGTGTATTTTTGTAAAATTTTGGATTTGATGAGATTCAGAGAATCATTTTTTTAGAGGCAACAGGTTCTATGCGATTTTAACGCTAGATTTGCTATTATTTACGTAGATGGCTAATAGAGTCGTTTCGTTCACTAAAGAACTTTAATAAATGGTCCACAATCATCTTAAGACGGCGCATATGGAAACATCCGAAAATTAATATCATATTTCTGTATTGAGAATTTCAAATAACCAACTGCATAACATTTATAGCACATGTGCATCGCTTTCCGTATGACAGTTTCGCCTTCGGCAAATTAATTTTGTTACGATGCATAGGATATGCGAATGTGTATGATTCATGCGGTTGTACTTCAAGGAAAATCTGTGTGCCGTGATAATTGAGTCTTATTACTCTACAACATATAGAATATAAATTCTAGTCTATCATTGGTGGTTGCAATAGCACATAGAGATTTTTTGAAAATTTCCTATCAGATTAATAAAAATTGTGAATTTTCAGGGGTCCTAGGGGTGCACGAGGCTATAGAGGTATGGCACGAGTTAGCCGAGGCAGTGCCTACTTTGGCTACAGACCTACAAGACGACCAAGGTGAATTATATATTAAACTGATCTTTTAATCGTGTTGCAAGCGACATTAATAAATACATATGTAATACACACATACGAAATACGGACGCCTGTAATAGTTAAGTGGATTTTGACTGTAACAATAGGAATTCATGTCTTGTTCACAAAGTATCATCAATAGGGTCTCTCGCGAAAACCTAAGTGAGTTCTCCATGTTGATCGTGCACCACAGTTCGGATTCAGTGTCTAAATCTTGAGGGTTGGTGCGGTGGCCCGAATAACGGGAAATACATGAAGTTTTATTACGTATTCGCCTTTAGGGAGATAAATATATCAAGGGAGTTCAATTATATATAAGCATGTTTAAACGATTACCATAACATTTCGAGGGTACAATTGGTAGTTGAATTCATGTTATCAATGGCTGCCTGAATAATTTGTGACGGTAATAACATTTTCTTAACACGTGCCGTGCCGCGTATACGTCCCATGCTGTCTGAACGAAAAGTAACCAAAAATCGATCCGGCACGGAACGCATTAAACATAAATAAAAAATTCATTTACAAACAAGATCCCGATGTCTAATATAAAATGAAATATTTCGAGCTAGATTTGTCCTCCGAAGAGTTCTATAGTTTCTAGCCACAGTTCTTTATAGTTCTATAATTCTATAGAATCTTTACTAATAGGTTTAATCTTTATTTTACTGGAAAAATCGTTTAAGAAACTGAGTAGACTTTAAGTTGTGGTAGAATTTGAGTTTTTTTATCTTGATTTTCTTTGTACTACTCTAATTCGTTGCGCTTTATCGCTGATAGAAACGTAAGGAAATAGCGTTTGCGGCGGAGCGTATTGCCGTTCTTCTTTGCTTACTACAGCTAGTATTCGATTTCATTTGATATAATCGTTTCCGTACAACAAATCAGGCGTGGTTAGTATAACCTCGATTTTTTTCGTAGTCCCCCACTTTCGATGAATTCTAAAACTCCAGATTTTAGGAATATATGTCGGAATTTACCAGAAAAAATGATAAAAGTAGCATCAGGAGATATTGAGATGTACAAAAGTATAGTATATTTTTGTTATCTGTCCATGATTATTTTTGTTTCGTTATTTACTTTGCATAACCCTTGATCGAATTAATGAAAATCGTATTATTTTACGCTAGGATTCAATCCCTTAAACGGCATTAACGCACTGCTGCGCATATTTTTATCATATTCCAGAGGACGTTGACGCGATATTGTTTATATAATTTATTTTATGACTGGTTTGAACGACTTCTTTGAAATTTGGGACCTGAAGGTTTTTCGGGTCTTTGAATACGTATTTGAGATGAAACTTAGAAAATAATGCAAAATGGCTGATCCAATATGGCACTTCAAAAATTCCGAAACTCTCTGTGAAATAAAACAAGATTCTACCTTGGCAATGAAAAAGTCCTACAAACTTTGTACTTTTAATTTAACAGTTTTAGAGTCTTAAAAATGTAACTTTTCAATTTTTTATATTTGAAGTTGATACTGTTGTACTGGGAAAGTAAAAAAATCTCTGGTTTTCAGTCGCAACCGCATGGAATATTGGTTTAAATTTACATGAAAAATCAAATTTTAGATGTAATATGGATATAATGGCATGAAAATATTTATAAATTTCCAGCATTTTCAATTTGAAAGTTCTGTGTTCGTGAAATTAATTTTTCTTTTAACTGTGAATACATGAGGTGCCATCATGCTCGCAAGGCGCATCTATGTACTTTTATATTGTACTTACTATTGCACAATCAACCATTATTTACGTATATACAGTTATAGTATGCGCACATTTATGTAATTTATAGAACCAGTTTTAATTTATCGGGAACTTCGATAAATTTTTACAAGTAGAATATAATATACTTGTTTTAGTTTTGAAGATAGGAATTAGCTTCGTAATGGTAAAAACTACAACATAGGTGTCGATACAAGAAGTACTGCCATTAATCGGGAACAGACTTCTAGGTTATTACAATCGTGATTCATATAACGTATAGGGTTTTTATGTCTAGTTTAGAGGATTTGTCTGTTAAATTTGGAGTTAAATTTCAGGCGATATATCTATAACATCGTTCCTTATATACCAAAAGTGTTTGATTGCAATAAAAAGTAATGAATATAAAGATTAAACGATTAAACTTATCTATACCTTTTGCAGCAATACTATATGACAAACTTTTCTAAATAATTTTTTGCAATTTTTTATAAATGCACTATAAGCGAAACTTGCAAGGCTTGTGCTTAAATTCTTGTTAACGAAATTGAGGTTTTTTACACACATGCAAATGAAATATGTAGTTATTATATAATTTTCTTCTCTTTTTTTGAAATATTTTAATGTTTTTTATGCAAATGGGTTTTATTTTAATTATCGATCTTTGTATTGATCTCGATATTTCTTATAAATGTGTTAACAGCAAAATGTTAGGTATAATTCTAAACAAGTGCGTTAGAATACTTAATGATAATTTGGATGTATCATACATACACTGTATAAAAACATTCAATTTTTTTTTCATCAGAACTTTCTATTATCTTTGATAGTAACATTATTGGCAAAAGATAATTAAAAATGTGAATAAACATTTTAAAATATTTATTTGGCTATTTTTACGTATATTGTGATTCGTGAAATTTCACTTTCGTGTTTGCATAATCATTTACGTAAATATTATTTATATATTAACCAATGAGTTTCATGATATACATCTATATGTCATGAATGTTAATAGTCGCGTCCTATTACTTTGTATTAATTATAACAGTATTGAAACTCTGATTTTATACTTTTCTACATTAAATCACCTATTATCGTCCATTTAAAAAATTTGCTCATTGATTGGTTCATGTTGAATGTATGTGCAAGCAAACTACTATTCCACTTCCGTAGCGGAGAATACTAAGACTATTTTAATTAATCGCACAAATCGAGAGAGAATAAAAGAACATTTATTTATGAATAAAGCAAACGAGAATTAAAATTTATTATTATTTTACTTAAAAGTAAAATTTTTATTGTAACGTGGTTTAATACAAAATTTAATGTTTGAAATATTTTAATAGTAGTCATATTAATGATGCAATGGAAGTTTGCTTTATCAATATCAAGAAGGATGTGGAGAAGTATGATTAAAAAAAATTTTTTTTACTCGGAATTATAAATAGTACGGAATATTATTTGTTGGGTGATTTGGACTGATATGTGGGGTAAACAAATATACAATATTGCATTGTAAAATTACCATTTTTAACGCCTCTTTGAATAACGTAGTAAGAGCGCTGTTGACATTTAGCGGATTAGTGGGCAAAGTTATCGAAACGAAAGACAAGATAAGAAAGCACTTGTGATTGGGTACTTAAAATTCCCATACAAATGTACAGATTGTGATCTCACGATTACTTATACCGTTTTTGTTTCCGCACTTTATAACGACAGATCAGTAAACTCGAATATCGTTTTCATTTACATATACACAATAAATTAATCAAGAACTTTGTATTCTGAAATTCTAAGATCATATTATATCAGATTGCGAAAAAACTTATAAAATCTTGGCGCATGTCTATTTCCATTATCTTGAGTGTCTGCTGTCATGTTCTTTAAATCGTGAACAAACTGCAGATATATTTGTAAATAGATCAGTATAAACCTTAATTCGTATAGTATACTTTACTTAAAAGTAATAACGTGATTTTTTGTTTCCGACACAGGAGTTATCGACGCGGTTACTATATGCCGTACTGACCATTCTATAATTCCATGCCACCTATTCAGATTACTTTCAAGGTGAGTCAGTCTGTATTTCTATAGTAGTTTTTTGTGCATTTTGTTGTTCAAATGAAAGTATTCTATTTGAAGAGTGTCATAAAATTCATATGAAAGGTGTTAGATTTCAACTCCTAGAATTTAAATATAAATTCATATATTACAAATTTGAATTACTTTGTTATGTTCACAAGATAATGTTTAGGCCCATATTCTTTTTTTCGGAACTAGGTTTTTCAAAAACAATTATGTCATTCGATCCTATGAAGTTTTACCTCAAATGCATTTCGATTGATATATTTCGTTCAAGTTTAGGCCCCATGATTACTTTTTGTCAAATTGATTAGTCTTCGCGATTTTCATTGTCTCGTTCAGAATAATTAAAAGCAATTGGACGTAAGGCGTCATCATGCAAAAAGCGTTTAACTGATATGATAACTGTTGAAGGCCTTGAACTGTAAAAATCATAATTACTCATATTTGATTCATAATGTCATTCAAGCGCACCAGAAGTTTGGTAGTTGACACACAGTTTACATAGAAATTTCTTTATAATCATATTTGAAAGATGAATTATGAGATATCAAAAATTTTATACAAGACGCAGTTAATGTAAAAGGTTTTTAATATCTCTTTCGTTTTAGAATGATTTATTCTGAAATTATTACCTCAGTGTGTCTGGTGTGTTTCATTGAAATATAAAAATCTAATTTGAAAAAATTTTGATTCAGTATATACAGTAACGTGCAATTGAAGTGGAACAAGATAATTTTTATGTATTTCCGGTAAACTGTGACCGATTTCGAAAAACCAAAAACATACTTTTTAGAACATTTTTTCCGTTTTCGAATGATACCGGTTTTGATCCCGATCGAATACCAAATGGCCAATGGGCAAGGGTTGGAGTGAAGTCATGCATTTTGGGAATTCTCGTAAAGTACGAAAACTGGTAGTTCCGGAAGGAATTTCATATTTTTGATTATAGCACGAGAAAGATTATTTTTCGGCAATGATACCCCCCTCCCATATACCCTTGTAGCATCACTCTAGGGGAAGTTACAGCTCTGAAGTGAAAACACTTAATTAACCATAACTTCCAAACGCGTTGGCTGATCTCGTCTAGTTTTTGCATGCTACCATCTTTAACGATAATACAGATTCTCGCACAATTATTGTTCTCAGAGACGATTACGTGACGAAGATCTCGAGACATTGCGAGTGCACCTGAAGCTTCTCCGTCATTTTTCATTAGGAATGCGATGAAATAGAAACTTCACATTTATCCCATGTTGTAGCTGGGATTGCAACGATTAAAATGCGCTATTAAACATTTCAAAATGAGCCCGTTAAGGAGTAAAATTTTTCATTTGAAAAAATGTCTGATTTTTGCGAGTTTCGATCGAGGTACTCGGGAGACGATCGCTTGGCGCGCGTGGTGAGGCAGTTGGTCGAGGTGCGGAGAGATGTGCAGCGGGGCAACCGCTCAGGACCGTATGCTCCGTGCTGACATTGGAGCATACCAGAAGTTTTTTAAATTAATTGAAAAAAATAATTTTTTTTGTCAATTTAATTTTTTATTGCTGTTGTATTAATTCATTTATTTATTTATTGGTTATTTAATTCGATAATTTTTTTAACTTCAGTAATTGTGTATCACAAAGTGTGTAAGGTTAATATTAATATTTTAACAAGTTTCCCCGTACTCGTAGTAACGCCCGACATCGCGACGGCATACTTTTAATCGCGTGCGCGGTCGCGTTTTGAGGAATCACCCGCCATTCTTCGACTATCACCACGCGAACTTGCGACTTTAAAATTGGCCAGATATTTTCGATCGGGTTTAAATCTGAGCTGCACGCGGGCCACGAACTTCGCGTTATTTTCTTCGAGATTAAAAGATTTGAAAATTGAAGTTAAGAAAATCATCGAATTAAATAACCAATAAATTAATTAATTAATACAAAAGCAATAAAAAATTCAACAATTGAGACAAAAATGGTTTAAAAAATCTTCTAGTATGCTCCATTGTTAGCACGGAACGTACTAGAGCGGTTCCCCCGCTGCACGTCTTTCCACATCTCGGGTGGAAACCCGTGGTCCCCACTGCCCCCCACACGTGCCAAACGATCGTCGCCCGAGTACCTCGAGCGATTCTCGCAAAAATCAGACGTTTTTTGAAATGAAAAATTTAACCCCTTAAAGAACTCATTTTGCGATGTTTAATAGCGCATTTTAACCGTTGAAATCACAGCTACGACATGGGATAAATGTGAAATTTCTATTTCATCGCATTCCTGATGAAAAATGGCGGAGAAGCTTTAGGTGCGCTCGTGACGTCTCGAGATCTTCGTCACGTAATCGTCTCTGGGAACAACAATTTTGCGAGAATCTGTAGTATCGTTAAAGATGGTAGCACGCAAAAACTAGATGAGATCGGCCGACGCGTTCGGAAGTTATGGTCAATTAATTGTTTTCACTTCAAAGGGCTGTAACTTCCTCTAGAGTGATGCTACAGGGGTCTATGGGGGGGATTGATTGCCGAAAAACGCTCTTTCTCGTGCTATAATCGAAAATATGAATTTCCTTCCGGAACTACTAGTTTTCGCACTTTACGAAAATTCCCAAAATGCATGACTTCACTCCAACCCCTGTCCATCGGCCGTTTTGTATTTGAATGTATTCGAATTCAATGAAACCTGTACCATTCGAAAGCGGAGGAAATTTCCTAAAAAGTGTGTTTTTGGTTTTTTCGAAATTGGTCACAGTTTTCCGGAAATACACAAAAATTACCTTGTTCCTCTTCAATTGGACGTTAGTGTATGGTCGGCTACAAGGCTCTTATTGAGACATATTATAACTTATATTTCACGAATTTTTTTATTAAGTTTAATATTCAAAGATTTTATCACTTATTTTGATCAGTATAATACAGGGTGTATTAGAATCATAAAAACTCTAGGATTCAAAGTAAGAAGCTCAAGCACATTCTCTCCGATGCAAATTAGTTTTTAATCTCCATTTGTTTGATTAATTTCGCATCCAAATTATGACCCCATGTAACATTCGAAAGTGTCATATGCAATTGCCATCGCAAAAAAGGATGTACGTATAAATGTGTTGTGTATGCATAGTAACGAACATAAATATATATTCTATTAAGAATATTATACTGATCTTGAGTGGACTATATTATAATTAGGCATAGCAATGTTCAATATTGTGTATTAGTTCTTTCTTACCAATCAACTTTAAACGAATGTCGCAGCTTGACTATAGTATGCATATGTATATGCATACATATACATATGCATACTATAGTCAAGCTTGTATATGTATGCATAGGCGAAAATCTCTGTATCCAAAATTGCAGAGAAGCCGTTGAATCAATTGATTTAAACTTTACATGAGAAATATAGATTCAAATATAGATGGCTCAGTAATGTATTTGAAGATGTTTAGGATTTGCGGTTACAAAGTTCTGTATTCATGAAATTTTTGTTCACAATGATGAATACGTATGAGGCGACCACATGGGTCGAGCGATTGTGCCTCAATGAAAATCTGTTTGTCCAGATATTTCTTAATATGCAAATTGCTTTGGAGAAAGTAATGCCATATATTTTTATCTTGTTTGGAGTATATGATATATGTATAAGAGAAAAAGGATCTTATTTGTGGAAAAAAGTAACTGTTGATTCAAGATAATGCTTCAAGCTAACTGAATTTTATAGAGAATCCTATACCACGAAGTTCCTGAGTATTTTCGAACAGATGTTTTGTTTCATTTTGCATCATTATATATCATTGTTTCATAACACTTTAAACTTTCGTGATTACGTCCGAAGGTATTGTTGCTTGTTGACGTAAAAACGAAGTTAGCATTTTTGTTAAAGATTATAGAAATACGAAAATATTCTTACTTTCACATAATGCTTTCAATTTTTTGTAAAGAACCCATACAAAAATTAAAAAAAATCTGATATGCCCTGTATACTGATTTTTAGATGAATACTCATAAAGAAGGAATAAATTCATATAAAGGTTATATGAAAAATGTAGTAGGACCACTGTCTTAAGTATTTATTTGTATTTTCGTAAAACGCGTTCGATTCAATATCAATATAGATACAGGAAAAAATAGGTTTTACTGCAAAACACGATCATACGATACCGCAAGATCTCTTTTTGTACACTTTTCTTCTGCAATATTTTTCTCTTTAAAGTTTTATTCAAATAGTTGAAGGGACATGTAGGTTTAAATCTTTCAAAATTTGTATTAGTTTTGTTGCTCGTTTTACCCGTGTGCGAATGGTTGTGGGTGTAAAAATATATGAATTTCACAATTTTATGCCTCTGTTTTTAAGTAGCAATTGATTTTCGAAAAAGAATACTTATTTCATTTGAACAACTTTTTATCAAAGCACTTTTAAATACGTGGAGAGGATAATACGCTGCCTTTGTTAAGCTTTTATAAAGATTGTTTATATTCCATTTGTTATAACTGTAATTCATTTTTATTTGTTAAGGTTAATTATGTAAAGTCGGCGATACTAATCTCTCCTCAATAATTTTAACTTGTAGTTTTAATCGTTAATTAATATATAGCACCAGTTGTTCTATTATCTTCGGTCTATCGTAATGGACATTTGATTCACAATGAGTAATACTGTAACAAAAAACTTAAAATATTTTCTGTGTTTTTGAATGACTTGGGAAATGTTTCGCAATTGTATGGTTACAAGGCGTAAATATATTTCATAAGATTCGGCTGTAAATGTTACTCATAATATTTATTATCGAACTGTTACTTTTTTAAACGGTTTATCAACTTGCAGCAGGAAATTTAAAAAATATATTTATACAGTATATACTATGACACATTATTATAAATGTTTATAATCCTTGTGCTACTCATATTTTTACTGGAAAAACTGTTCAGCTGATAGCCATAAAAGTTTTAAAAACCGAAATTGTATTGAATGGAATTTGTGGTTGACACAAGTAGTAATCTCTTTTAGGAGAACACACAGTTACGAATAAAGTATACGCACGCGACGAAATATTTAACTACATTTGCGAAACACAATAAGATTACCGTAGTAATTGGATTTGGTTAAGTGAAAATATTTACAGAAGATTTTTTCGGAAAGTTAAAAGCTCTGATCTCTATTTTACGTATCTTGTATGGTTATGCAATGTGAATCAATTGGTTTTATATATGACGTTTTTGAATATGAAGCTAAAAGTGCAAGAATTACGATTCTAAGTATGGACGCATATTTCATCTCTAACTATCTACTATAATTTATTTTTAATCAAAACGTGAGACGACCGCAGAATGTAACGATTGGTGCTGAAAATTGAGTACACAGGGTGGGACGGAAATAATAATATAGTCGAAAAGGAGTTGATTCTTCATGAAAAAATAAATAAAAAATTTAGAATAATTTATCGATCTATCAGGTTTCATTTTTGAAAAAACAAATTACTGAAAATCTGTTACGAAAATCTACATGTGCATTTGACTAAGTCTCGCCTTAGTGGATTTTACTATAGGCTAATATTTTCTTTCATATTTGTACAGAATGTTATGATTTAAAGCGATTTCAAATAATTTAACCAGTTTTTATGATTAAAATTTATTTTGTATTGTGCGAATCTGTGTATTCCCTCCTACTGTATCTTGTCATTTCAATAGTTTGATGAAGACTAACTGATAGTGAATATCAATTACCGAATCATGATATTGTCTATAAATACAAAGGAGTCAACTTCAACAGATTTTCGAAGCCTTTTTTCCCTAAAAACGAAACCTGATAGAGAATATTTTTTTGTACTATTTTAATTTATTTTCTCATCAGGAATCACCTCATTTTAGTTTGTACTATAATTTCCGTCCCACACTGTGTATGGGTATAAAAGAAGTTAAAAATGATGATGACAATAGTAATGATCACGCATATAAATACTTCCTTTTTGCCTGAATATTTATTGAAATCTACTTCACTAGGCCATATGGTATTGATATTATTATTCAACTTTATGTACAGGGTGTTTGCCTCCATTAACATGATTATTCTATTACTGCTTTTCCGCGAACGATAAACTTGTGGTGTTGATTAAATGTATAGAATGTTAGAATACAGATGCCGAGTACAAGTATAGTTTTTTCAGCTCGTAGTCAGGCGATCTGCCGCCCGAAGCTAGGGCGTCAAATTTTTTATCTTAATAGGTTATATGTTATGAGTTTTTGTTTACTAAGATAAATTTTGTCATCTGTTAATTTATATGTTGCATAATTGATGTAATAATAACAAAGCGTGTGTCCCAATTATAAATTATAGTATTGATAATCATTATTGTTATACAGAGATACTAAACGACTTGATTCGACTAGTTTTAATAGCATTGCAACATATTTTTGTATATGTTGTTTAATTGATATTGTCAAACTAGAATATTCATTTTTGGCAAGTCAAAATTTGTATAATTTTTCTATAAAAACTGGTATTGGGGGGACTCCGAACCTCTCATTTACCATGGGAATAAAATAACAACGAAATCGTACCGATCTGAAATTTTTCGCGGTTTTCAATTCATTCATTTCCAATAAGTGGCGTAATCAGTTTTGATCCTAATAATAATAAAAGGGAAATCTGTGTCTGTTCTAATTCGCAAATAAATTACTGTAGTTTCACTTATTTAATCAGCACCCTATTTTTGATTCCATAATGAACTAATATATCTTTGGTGGCCACCCTGTACAACATTTTACATCCACGAGCACTAGCACAGAAAAAAGAGAGCTTCGACATTGACACATTCATTTCAGTTGATGCCAATATTTTTTATTTTTATGATTTCAAAATATAGAATATGTGCGTTTATAATTGCCCATTACGATAACTTTTCAAGTGTTATACATAAAATCGTACTGCGATAAAAAAAATAAACCTTTGAGTCTATTAACATTACAGGTCCTAAAATGGTATCTCAAAAATTCACTATTATAACAGTATGGTTATATATTTTCAATTCTGATTTTTTCAAAATTCGTAGAAATTAGACTTTTTAAATTTTAATATTAAAATGTTTTCTTTTGATGATTATACATTTATTTGTACGAGATGTACTTAAAATTTTGGATATAATTCTTTCTATACTGCTTCTGGATTTTTGATATTATACTAACAGTTGCTGCAGTTAAATTGATATGGCGAATTTCTTAATTGAAAGAAGTATTTAATACAATAATCAATGTATGGTTTTATGTTGCACGGGAAGCTTGGATGCTGATTCTTAAGCAATGCACAGGGTTTCGAAATACATTTTTGTTTGCATCTTTATATTCGTTCAATCTTTTCGTAAAATCATAAATTGATATTTCATAAGCACTTAAAAGGTTGGCTAGAAACATTGAATAATTAATGAATTTCAAATTCATTGACATATTTATTACTTTACTTGATATCGCATTGTAATCTAACAACGTCAGGAATTATATAATTTATTACGTTGATATAATATTTCAAAAGTATTTTGATTTGATTTAGAAATAGAAAAGACAAAACGTTTTTTCATAAATAACTATTAGTTGAATCCTGATTTTTAATAATAATGATATAATGTTTCTTTTGTTATGGACAAAGCTAGTATGTGAACCATTATTTATTAAACATTTATTTGACTCACTACTGAACATAGAAACGTGTCTCAAGCATCTCGGACTATTTATAGTGTAACTTACCGTATTTACACAAATATGTACATTTGATATGCAGAATATATGGCCTCGTGAGTAATTATTTATTTGTATTAATAATAGGAATAATCGTAATATGTTGATAATTTATTTATGATATTATAACGAAGCACAAAGTTACGGGTTTCAATTTCGACAGTGATTCGCTGTAATGAAAGCTTTTCTTCTGTCTTACTTTAAGGGGGATGATAACCCTTGGAGGCCACAAAAGAAGCTGCAATTTTAGAATTTTCTTTTCTAACAAAATTATAATAGATATTGAAACGAAATTTTGTGGGAATTATTAAAATTATTTTTGTCTGTCTTATAGGTGGTGTCTCTCATGACATTGATTTCGTAGATTCATCTGAAACCAAAATCACAAACTTTTAATCTACATGATTACCGTCATTATATGAATTTAAATAGCCTTTTTTGCACGAAGAAATATCACTAAAATTTTGACCGAGAATCGAAATTTGATTTTAAATGTGCTATTTCCGAATTTTGAAAATTTTCATTCCACGATGAGAATCATGCGGATTAAGCATTACTTTATTTTGCTTTTAGACGAATTTACGGAGGTATGTCGTGAGAAAGGCTCCACCAACAATGGGGCAATTTATAAAGTAGCCAAAAATATATGTAAATAAAAAAAAATATTTTTTTTTTTATGTACTCAAAGGGCAGACTAATAAATCACACAAAGTTATTTCAATATTTATTACAGTTTTTCTGAATAAAATAAAAAAATTGTCTGCCTTTTTAAGCCTTTAAAGGTTCTTTTTCACTGTGAGATAAAATGATTGATGTAAAAAGTTTACTTAAAAAGAATTTAATTTTGATTTTATACTTGTAGTTTTTATGTAAGGTATAAAAACATTGCAGTTGCTCAAGTTTTGCCGTTATGAAATTACAGTGGTTTAATCTAATTTAACAAACTAAAGTATCTCCGTAATACGTAATGGTGTAATAAAATTTATCTAACAAAATTAATTGCATTCTAATTAGGGAACGCACCAGTAACAAAATAATTTCTATCAGTCATCGTCTTTTTTTTTTAATCAGACATATTTTTGAATAGCACAATGTTGTAGTTTTCAAAAAGAAAAATAAATAAATTCAAAGACATGTATATGTCAATCTTCACATGACCTTAAAATTCAGTTTGTCAGGAAAGAAAAAGTAATTGTTAATGTGACCCAGTCATCTTTAAATTATTATATTTTCGCAAAGAAATATCGGTTTTGGGGGTTATTTTTATTTTCGAGTTTAAAGTTTCAGAAATGCAAATAAATTATTAGTTTTTTAATAAATAATTCTTCTAGAAATTATTTTCGAAAAACCTAAAAAAATGTAAGGGGCCGGTTCGGTCTAGAGCACTGAAAATCAGGCGATCTTAGTGATTTTTTCCTGAGGAATTTACGGTTTCAATCAAAACGATTTTTGTTTTATATTAAAATAGGCATTATTAACAATAGACTTTTTTTTTAATGTCACATATACAAAATTTTTGATTCGTTGCTCTACGAATCCTCTCCGCCGGAACGCCTTCGTAAATTTTCATGAATCTCGCTATATCTCTCACTTCCATAGAGGATTTAGTACTGAATAAAATGCAACAAAAATTAGAAAAATCGATCAATAACATTTTTTTTGCCGGTAACTTGAAAAAACGTGTTCCGAGAAAAACGCGTTTAAAGTTTTAACTATAGATTTTGATTATTTAAAAACGAATTTTTCATAGATACTATAGAATCCAAACTATTGGAAACTTCAAAAACCCTTTGAACATGACATTCTTAAAATATTAATCTATTGATTTATGGAAAAATAAATTGATATTTTTCAAAATTCTCGACCGAACTGGCCCCCTAAAACCTTCATTTTTTAAAACCATAACCACTTATAATTCACAACAGGATTTAAAAGCATGAAATTGAACACTAGAGAACTTTTATTTTATAAAAAAAGTAGTCCATATTTTGATCTTTCGAAAAATATAATTTTTTAGAGGTAAAAATTATACATTAAGTAGTGCGTTATTGGACAAAATTTTGTTCCTAATTTTCAAAATTTTATATAATAACATTATATGTATTTTAAAAGTACCTCAAATATTAGGAAAAAGTGTAGTTCAAGGAAAAACTTAGGTATTTTGAAAATGTCTGATTGTATTTTTATCGAAAGAAATGGGGCTTCATAGATGTTAATATATTTCATGATTGACGAATGATGTAACTTTGATAATGGCCAAATTGCTGGTAAACAAATTTTTAATAATTGTCACGTACAACGGAGATATTTGAAATGTTAAAATTAGGTGAAATTGATCGGATTCCGGAAGAAGTTATAAGTAAAAATTTTGACTAATGAAAAAGGATTTGTTAATGTCTTCATTATTTCGTTTTTATTATCTGATTATCTATTTCATCTCGTATCACTTTTTTACTATATTAATTTTTTGGAATTTGATATACATAATATTTAGAGAGTTAATACAAATTTTTTCGCTTTATCTAGTTTAACTTAATTAAGTATTTGTAATTTTTAAAAATTACATTTAAAGTAGAAGACAGAAGCGAACGTCGTATAATTTTGTGCTGAGCTCAAAGGAATAAAATCCATTCCTAATGTGTTAATTGCAACCTTGTGCTTGGTTGTTCCTACATCGAAGAAGAACAAACTTTAGCGAAGGCGTGGCATTGGGGTATTGCATATATTACACTCGTATACAAGATTTATGATTTAATGAAGTCCAGAGATAATTGCAAACTTTTCGCATCATATACCATAAAGTTATATGAACATATGTATGAGTTTTTGAATTTGTTAGTATTATTAATATCTTAGTGTCACGCTTTCAGTTATTATTGTTTTTAATTTAATTTTTTCTTATATTGGTAGCAAAACTGACGTAACCATGACGAAAACTAGAAATTCACGTCACTTCTTATGATATGTCCACAGAAAAAAAACACATACGATGGGAAAAAAGAAAAAGAAAAGACCTCATGTCAAAAGAAAAAAAAGATTGGACAAAGACGGGCACAATTATTTGTATTTGATGATTTAGTACTCTATACCACATACGAAAGCTAATAAAAGTCGATAACGATAGCTATTCACTATTGTAGTTCAATTTGTTTATTGATAAAGGATAGTTATCTCTATCCATATTTAATAATGATTTTTCAATTATAATGCATGGCTTCTTTGAAAAATCTTAGACGGCCGAAAAATAGCATATGAGTAGAGGTAGCCCACTCCGGGGCGTCACAACAAACCCCCCACCACGCCACCCGAGAGCGTAGCGAGTTCC
>JARPRG010000345.1:194037-206258 GCA_031001745.1 Hartigia nigra | reverse complement strand
AAATATTCTGCCTACGCAAAATTGAGAAAAAGTCCAAAGAAAACGTACATAATTTTAACCAAAACTTTGGGATGAATTTCGAAAGAAAGAAATTTTGTTAAATTTATATCAGCGATGTTTTACATCAAAATTTAAACGTGGCTATATTTTTGACGTTTATTTCAAAAATCATATTTGAATCTCATACGACTTATAAAAATTCGTGCATTTTTATAGTTTACACGATCACCATATCTCTCAGGGGTGTTTCAAACGATCCAGATGTGCGCTATGCTGCTTTCGATAGTATAGGCATTTGCTTATACGGATAACAATAAAACAATATAAGATAATCTCGAGAATATACGAAAATTATTGGCGTGAACTTTGAATTTTCTAGAATTTTTCTATAAAAATTTCAGTTACATTAACAATATTTTAATTGCACTTCCGAAATATATATTAGGTACCATGTCTCATTAAACTTTCAAAGAAACTGAAAGATGAAAAACCTAAAGTTAGCGATAAATAAAAATTCGAAAATAACCGCACAGTATTTTTAATTTTATTACTCGTTGCATTCACAAATTTAGTTAATTGTGGCTTTTTGTATTTCCTATTATATTTTTCTTCTCCTACAGATTTTATTGACGCGTATCTGAGTTACAAACAGTTTTTTTTTTTTTCACATATAAGTTTTAATGTTCAAATTATCCATATAAGTACGTGTTGAACGCTGTATATATAACATCCTTATAAGGACGTCTTCAAGAATACCTTTTCGAATCGATTATCCATAAAATAAATTACCGCGTTGCAAAGCTGTAATAAAGCGAAGTGTAAGGTGCGTGCACAAGGAAGTGATTTGTATTCGGTAGGTGAGTGATTTTCAATTCAGTCCGTGGCACTCACTCGAATAGTCCGCCATTGACCGAGCCAGCACACGTGTATCTGTCCCTTTGTATGGTCAACGTAGTTCTTCGTATAAAAAAGTATCTTCATTTTGCTCGCTTCGGAATATGCGAGAAAGCCGTACATTTTAATGTTCCCAACGAATGTCGTATAAGGAAGAAGATACAAGTAAAGAAAAAGGATTTTTATTCAAATTTGCCATTGAGGTCAGTTGTCTTATTGATAACACGACGAGGAACGAATTTTAAAGAAAAATTATGTAAATGGTAAAAGAAAATCCAAACACGGAACATGGCCGTCATTCCGCGGTTGGGCACCACTCTCTATGTATTATCAGAAAGAAGTGGGGAAGGGAAAGAATGAAAAGAATAAAGAATAAAGAATAATTTTGTAGCGTAATATAACTTCGGAAAACTCAAGTAAAGAACTTTTCCTTGTAATCGACTCGAATGGTAACTTCACCGAGGACATTTTAATTTCTCGTATTCTCTGTTAGCGTAAGTCGCAAATCTTCCTTATAAAGAAGCTACCAATTTTTCAAGTTCTGACTTTTGCTCTCGCTCTTGCGTCATATTTCGTATACCAATGATATTGTGTAGCATGAATAAATTGATTGCGGAAGTCAACCTTAAACCCTCCTTCTAACAGTCTCATGACTTTCAGTTATCAATTTAACCGCGTGTAGCGGCTTGCTACGGAATATACTCCCGGGCCTGAATTCTAGTTTATTCATGATACTTGAAGTATTTGAGCCATGCAGTTTTATAGTATTAGAGCGCCATCAAACCTGTTCCACGGTGCGATTTTCTGTTAAGACCACCGAGGGCAAAATGGAGCGCATCCCATTACATAACTGTACAATCCATAGTTTGGTGCATTGGAATAGCTATTTATTGTGATATTTAGTTTCAATTTAGTTTTTCGGCTCGACCCTATGGAACATGTTCGATTGTCTTTGTCCAGTGCACATAAAATGCCTAAACCATGGAACTCCTTCACTTAACGCCAGTAAATATAGGTAAATTATACATTGTTGTTTCTATTTTATTATGTCCTGTAGCATTAGTGAGGAATATATGATTTAAGTATTTTTTTTTTACTTCTCACTGTCTTTAAAAAACAGACAATTCGAGTAAATTTGTAAGTCAGTATACATAATTATTCAGTAGAAACGCACCACGTGAAGTTAACCCGTCCATTATGATTTCTATGGTGAAACCATGTTCTGGTGGTGCATTTTTACTGAATATCCCTGTTTATGTTATTTACGGATTAGTGTGTCATTCAAAACTGTGATGTGATACGCAATATAAGCTATTTGTTATATAATAATCACCAATTCTAGAATTATTTTTATTATTACACAGAGTTTTATAGAGTATGAGAGTGTTCTAAATGGACCATATCTTGAGATGATTGACGTGCAACACTTCCGAATGATCCTACTGTATTAACATGTTATTTTGAATTAATCATAATAATATATTTTAAAATTACAATTCAAATTTTACATTAATCCTACTACATTGAATCAATGTTAGCAGATTATATTTTAATATTGATTAACAATTTTGCACCACGAACGATACAACGATTTTCAATTGGTGTTTTATATTGTCATTTTGGATTAAAAATACACGTTTGCATTCTAGATTAGGTTTTCTATTCTGTTATATTAATTTTTTAATCAATTCTACTATTATCGCCTTAAGTAATCAGCCGCAAAAAATTGCTGCATATTTGTCAATGCATTAACTCTCAAACATGTTACATGCTGACATTATACCTTAAAACGAATGAACAAAGTATATAATTCCATGTCTAATTGATCTAATTTCTTATTGAGAGAAGTAATAAATGTTAATACTAAAAATTGGCAAAGAAATGAAGAGGAAGACAAAGAGAATGAGCAGAGCAGAAACCTCAAGGACTTTCGAGTATTACCAAGGAAGGAGTATCGGGAATGAAAATGAGGAGAGCGAGGATATGGATGAGGACCAGAATGAGAAGGAGAAGGCGGCTTCACACCGATCACCGGCTGACGTGACACGACCAGCACATTCCTTCATGAGAGAATGCTAATCGTGCTCCAGCCTTTATCCCCACATAGAATAACCGTCTGACTCCTCTCTCTTTCTCCCTGTCTTTCTTTCTTACTGCTTCTTTCGGTTCCCACTGGCATCCTCTAAAATTCGCTCCCAACATGTTTTTTGTTTTTAAATTTCTTGCGTATAAATTAATTTTGTTTACCTTGTACGTTGGACTTTTTCGTGTAATGATTTCTATTGTTATTATCTATTATTTGCTCTAAGTAGGAAATCCTCAATTATTCTTATGGAAACGATATTATTAGAATATAATAAATTCTTCTCTCTTTGTGTCTCTTTCGTCCTCTTCGCCTTGTCTTCCTCTTTCAATTCTTCAGCGTCTTACTATCCTATTAGATTTTATTTAATCTCAAATTATCTTTTCATCTCTACACACGCCAAATCCTTAACTTATGAATGAATCGATTCGGCACGAGATCTTCCTTTGTCTTATATAAAATCCGGTAGCAGTAATATTACGATATTAAAAGATTACAGGTAATAGTAAGTGGGTTATCGGTGCGAAATCAGTAATTAGACATGTGTGTAAATCTGTTGTAATCAGATGGCCATTCTATTAGCAAATATCAGATTTCTTTTATTATTGCATCACAATAAGCTTACGTACGAATGTTTAATTCTATTTTTTAGTTTGTTCGCGAAGTTTAGATACTGATAACCTAAATTAGTACCTGAAAATTCGTAATTTTTTCTAACTCTTTCGGGAAGGACTGAACATGGTTTCTAAGGTACCAAAGTCAATCATCCTTATTCTACCGTTAATGGAAAGATATTCCCGTTGCATGTCCCTTCTATAATTTCGAACTACTAGGAAGTCAGTTAATTGTACTATTAGTATTCCAGACCAGAAGTCTCATTATTCGTGCAGAAGCCTCTTATTGCTAGTGGGACTCGCGGCCTCACGTTTTCGGGAAAAGACGAATGTTGCTCTCGTGCTACAAGAGTAGCTGACAAGGAGGGTCAACGACATTGTACAAATCCTTCACGTGGAAATGTTTTTTTTTTTTTTTTTTTTAAAGGTTTCCAAAACTCTTGAACATTTATAGCTTTTACTAAATTCTCACGTAAAATGATAGAACCAGCATTTCAAGGTTCTATCTGAATTGTAAAGAGTAGGATCATTCTGGTGGCCGAGGTCAATTCCTGCTTTATTTTTGATAATCCATAAGCTTTAGTTTTAATGTTTAACGTGCAATTTTGGAAATTTAATAATATTTTAATTTACTTGGTTACCATGTTTTAATTATTTATATAGACAATGTAGCAATAAAGGAAAATTTAATATTTTCCTTTATCTTAAAGTTTGAACTTATCTTATTTGATGCAACGTATGCATTTAAATGTGCGTATAGGCCTTTTATATATGAGAATTCGGATAAGCCGTTGAATCGATTAGAATAAGACAATACTGTAATATTCGAATTAAAGATCGTCAATTTATTGTTATGCTGACTGAAAGTTCAAAGTGTAAAAAAATAAAATTGAAACCACTAAGTCAATATATCATTCTTCACGCTATGAATTATTCAGATTAAATTCAATATTGCCGAATAGACTTAAAATTAGCAACCACCAATGATGAACCCTTAAAATTCAAATTTTTTATAATACCTCAAATTATTAATTCGAATAATCACGTAATCTGTAATAAGGTGAAAACCTGTAGAAATCTTCGAAAATCCGGAACCTTCTTTATGGAATATTAAAAAAAAATATATTTAGAGGCTGCAGAACTGTAGTCAAAATATATATACATATGTATAATATATACATATATGTAAAAGACATTCCTTCACATATTGCACATGCATATATAATATGTTTGCGACAATAAATCCAGAGAATCGTACATAGCTGCATTTTATGAGAAATGTGTTTACTTCAATTTTTTTTTAAATACAAAATTCGACAACAGATTCCACTCGGGTGGACGTGAGGGGAAAAAAGGGCTATTGGCTTAATACGTTTATGCGACTCCTCTCTCACGTGCACGAATATTTACGCACGGTATAGAGAGTACGAGTACGGTGGACATTCCGATAACTTTTCTGACACCCCGTAATTTATTTCACCTGGCTACCTATGGCGAGCCATAATGGTTTTATGCTCTACTTCTCCCGGAATTTTTATCCACAAGCCGCGAGTTCTTTACTCGCCCAATGATTTATGCAGACCATGCTGCCCGAAGCGTCGGCTTTGCCGAGCACCCTAACCTATAAAATATGTCATTGCACCACAGTTAATTGAACCGGTGCGGTTATCCGATGTTATATGAACTTTCTTGCTGACGAGTTTTGCCGCCGTTTATTTACCACCGCCCGATATATCTATATACATTTGTATATATAGTATGGACACGTATATACATAGAGGGGGCTGGATACTCTTGGCACAGGCTTTCGTTCCTGCTATAAAGCCTGCTTTTCACCCAGTCTGTTGCGTTAATTAAACTTAACGTTTCAGATTTATCTTCCGACTGACTTAGCCAAGTAAACTATTCCACGGTAAAGTACCGCTTTTCTTATTACGAAAATCTACGCTGTTCTTCATTTTTGTGCCGGTACAAAAATAATAATAATACCTTTACTGTATACACAGAAAATTCATTGTCCAATAGAACGAACGTTCTGTAATTAGGATTTCGAGTATGCACGTGATATACCTATAGATAACTCTAACTAGTTACGATCAATTAAACTATCGGGTATTCCCATAACTACTGCATTTTTTAGCTATTTGTGCTGTATTAATAAAAATCACATTACTTACGTGTTAATAATAATAATACTTCGAAAAGGAGATACTTGACTTCGATCAAGTACGATGTATTCGTGAATTCAAATTTACAAGCTATTTATATTCGATGCAGTTCTGCCAGTAATGTTAAAATTCTTACATTGTAACACAATTTTTATTTGTTTTTTTTTTTTTTCAATTCTATATGTATGTGGACGGCTCTTCGTGGGTTCTTGACGGACTATCAAGATTCTTGTCACGTAATGCTATTTGAACTGTGATATAAACAGTTTACACGAAACTAGAAGTTCTTCTCAATGAAAATGAGCATTTCGTTGGTTTCGCATGGTTCGTCATTTTTCAGAAGTTAGGATCTAACTTCGATCAAGTTACTAATCTTTCCTGTCCTCTTTCTTATACCTTTTCCTCTTACGTTACTCCTTTATGCTTCTCTCGCTCTGGCGTTAAACTGTTCGGTATAACTGATTTGTAATTACTCTTCCGTTCCTATACGCAGAAACATGTATAGTTTCGATTACTAGAGGCTTTATACTTGAGCAAAAAATTCTAATAGCAAAATTTATTGTTTTTATTGTAAGAGTGAAAAGTTAAGATTTATTTCACTATAGAGTAGGACACGTAGGACGCAGCTGCATGGTTTTCTCTTGCGCTATTAAATTCTTATCGAGTTTAGACCTTGAATTTTTTAATAGTTCCGTTTCATGTAATGTAGTTTCCCAAGAAAAATATGTATATCTTTGTTCTGTTAACATTGTACGCTCTTATCGTCTATCCATGAAAGTGTACCCATCAGTATTAACCCGTTAAATGTGTATGTCGGCTATAGCCGCAGAAAAAGAAGTGGCCAAGAGTGCGTATGACGGCTATAGGCGGAATGTAGAGAAAATGAATTAAAACTTTTTCAATTTTCTGGAAATTTGGTACCTTCAGGTTTTTTGAGTCTCTGAATCTACGTTCTCCGCCTGTAGCCGTCATACGCAGGCAACGCGTTAAAACAATATATGACATAATTCCCATAAATTCATTGCATAAATAGATTTCATAGTGACCAAGATTTTATTAGAAAGTATTATATTATATTATATCGCAAGAGGGAATTGAACGACATTTTCTATGTGTGAGTGTGTCACTCGTACAAGAGCTCAAAGCGAGGAACTTCGCGCCCAAAAATCTCTGTACAGAAAGCACTGCCAATAGATCGATTACACAAAATTGTTGCTTACAAAATATATAAAAGATACCTGAATATCGGCAGTGATAGCCTAGGGACGTGTTATGGCGTCACGGCAATATCTTTGCCGGTCCCTGTCTTATCACACTATTGTACAGAACTACCGAAGAAAATCGAAAAAACGATCACGCAGGGAAAGATTTACAGGTCTCAACTTTACACCATAGCACTGGGAATTGCTGCCGTATAGCTAATTTCGAAATTTTCAAGCGCGAACATGCGAAGCTGTCAACATGCCGATTTGCCTCGCCTAAAATTTCAGTCTCTGGCCACTGCGAGCGCTAGTAGCAGCACGGCTAGTCCCAATGTGCGCCAGTGGCACTCATTTTGAATACTGTAGCAAAAATTGTACAGGGAAGATTTTCATTTATCTCAACTCTAGGTGGTAAAAGCGAACGAAATTTCTAGAAGACACTTCTTTTACGTCGAACATTGCTATGATAATTTTTGAATTAAAAATCTTGAAAATTTTTAACCATTTTTTACCGCATTTAAATAATGTTATATAAAAATATTTTAAATGATGGATCTCTATCCTTCCGCTTGGCTTAAAGATAATATATTACGTAAAAAATTTTTTGTAATAAACGATGTACAGGATATTCACCGAAATAGGAATACTATTATTATGATGCTATACGAACCACCTTAACCCCTTCATTGTCGGAGTTATGATGAACAATGCCCGACACTGAAAGAGTTAAACTAATGAAATTTCAAACTCATTCTTTCACGGCAGATAATTCGAACTGACTACATATTATTCTTTATTTCGACAGTAGTATAGTCCATATTAAAATATTATAATATATACATATAAAAATAGTAAATATTTGTTTACTTCGTTTTATCAGAAAATAAATTCATCATAGAAATAAGTTGATAATAAATTTTCTCAATTTTTATCTGTAACTTCAAAAGAGTTAAAAAAAATAAGATTAAGCGCACCGTCATCAGTAAGCCTTTACAAGTTCAGAAAGAAAAATATCGAGCGATCTTCACACCCTTAGTTATCGATAACAATGTCTGTATCTCCCTTAATCGTGCCTATGGTATGCAAGATAGCGTATACACCTATTCCTTAAGAACGACTTCGATTCGCAATGGCAAACAATGCAACGCGATTTAGATAATGAACCAATTAAGGATATGTCGAGGTATAGTGCTCAGTGTGCTGAAGCGATCTCCGGGACTAGAAGACATAAATACACATAGCGAGGACGCGAGAAGCCAGAGGAGAGAGTAGGAGTACCGGTACGAAGAGTACAGGTACGTGTCGGTACAGTGCATGCAAGTACTAGATATCTGTTCGTAGTACTTATGCAGTGATCCACGGGAGACTGCAGGTTCTCTTCGCTACTTAGAAATCTATTTAAATTCTTCATTCGAAGCGGGCTTAGATTTACACAAAGTATATAAGCAGGACGTGAGCCTATTAACCATGTTAAATGCTATTAATATTAAACGTCGATATACGATGTAACAAGTTTTACATATAGTTTATGTAGTAGGTACTTATACGTGTTCGTAGGATCTTGAAATTAATGTAAATAAGATTTTGGCGGTATTATTGAAAATATTTTTTTTATCTATTAGCTTGATATTATTTGTAATTTGTTTATCATGTTTTTGGAAACAAAGGATTAAAGTTCTGTATCTATAGTTGTGTTAGGACTAAGGAATATTAGGACATCAAGGTGACGGGTGCATTGCGCAACAAAGTATTTGTTGATATATAATTTTGAATTTTTTATTGATTATGATATTGGTTATATCAGTAACACGGATATCATGCTTTGACTTCATAAGTAGTATGTATGTATTATTAGAACAATTATATATACATATAGAAAATCATTCTAATTATTTGATAGACAACATACAAGAATTTAATGAATTTAGTGAAAAAAATATCGTTCAATGATTTTTTATTGCCATAGTAAATGTAATACGATCATAACACCTCTATCGAGCCTTACGTAATCTTTAGCAACAATTACTATTTTATTGCTTTAATAATAGTATGGAAATGTAATTTCTCGAAAATCGTCATCAGAAATCAATATCAACACCTAGTAATAGGTACCGAAGGATAAAGCGTTGCTTCGAGTACTCCAATTAGAAAAGTTGGAAAGAGTGTATCTTTGAGGAGACAGTGACCAAGGCGATTGAAGCCCAGAGCGGTAATTTATGAGGTATCGAAGACCTTGTAGACTTGGAGCCAGCAACGAAACAGCCTCGCCCCACGGAATCCAGTCTTGATCCTAACTCACCGATACATTCTTCCCTTATGCCCACGAGAGCTAACAACCATGGCACCTTATAACCATTCGGACATCTCCTACCATCGTGGTAAGATGGGATTCGGCAACTTCGCGAAGTCGTATTCCCTGAAAGATTCGCCTTAAACTATCCTGCGTATCGAGACTGTCCATGAGAACGCTCCACTCGGACGTATGTACTTTAGCGTAATAAAGATAAAGTAGAGCCGTAACTTCGGGTCCAGTTATCTTTACCATCTTTACGGTCACCTCGACGCGAACCAGGGTCGCACATGGAGGGGAGACTCGTGCCATAGGATTATCTAACGAGCTCGCCCCGAAGATACCACCGATTCTCTCCAATGCTCAGGTCTCTTGTTTGTAAAAAAAAACTTAAGAAAAGATAAAGCGAACGCGCGGAAAGACAAAGTAAGAAATATTTTTTTTTTTTCGACTAAGTAACCAGCCTGAGGCTCGTTAGGATTTTCTAGTGAAGGGACGCAAAATCTGCTACGGTCGAAGGGAAATTTTACATGCGTTATTCTTCTATTCGTACATTTTTACATTAACTGGATTGAGTTTAATATGCAAAGTATTACATTAAGTAGAAAATAATATTAATTTGGTATCCTAATAAAATTCTTGTCCAATCAACTAGATACCTTTGGCGATACGTTAATTTACTATGGGTTTAATTTTACCGTTCGTCTATACTGTCGATGCAGACATACATATATTCCTGTTCTACCTGTTACATTCTATTACATATCGTCAGAATCTCTATTGCACTTTCCATGTTAAGTATCACAGAGGGAGACAAGCTATTAGTCCTTTGAAGATCTGCTCGAGTATGTCTTTCTTGTTGCTTCACAGTGAACAGATTTGTTTGCCATCGCGCTGATCTGAATACAAATTGTACATATTTACAGAAACTATATATATACAACTATACTGTTTCGGTAATGCATTGTGAATCCATGAGTGAAAGGTGAACTTTAGGGGACTTATTTACATTAAAATTCTTACGAAGATGGCCCTTCGCGAACAACCCATGCTAGTCATAGATGGATTATAGGTCGAGTTTTGCAATTTGGAATATTACGAAATGATACAATTTATTGGGCGAATTACAAGAAACTATTTTATTTGGAAAATTTTGTTGATCTTTTTTAGTATTCGGCGCTAGATTTTTTAACTTTGATTTAATAATTGTAAAAAATGTTTTAGAGTTTATTTATTTATATGCCTTATGTGTTAACAGCTTGTATTTTAAGTTCTTGTTTGGCGTGAGAAGCTGGTGCCAAATACGAATATAAACATCGAACTAGGTTTCCCTAATCGTACTGCGCAGTAGAACTTGATGAAAGAAAGACCTTGTTGACTTGAGGGTTAAGGTATCGCCAACTGGTCAACAAATCTTCGCTGCTGCAGCACACATTCGCAAGCCAATTATGTACAGACTATACATATTACATAAATAACAGGCTTGAGGCGATTTTTATTTCTTTCTTTTTATCTATATTTCCAATCTCGGCTTATTTCAGTTTCAGGTAGTATAATATACTGAAGATATTTACATCTTTACTCGATTCAAAAATGTGCAAATTAATGTATACAATTTTTGAAATTCAATTTTACAGAACGATGTAGAGTATATTTCAAAGTATTTATAAAAGTCACAGAATCGCAATTTTTTTTTATTGTGACACTTTGAATTTTTCAAATCGTTTAATCTCATATAAGATCTTTTTGAACATCTCGTGATTGCTAATAATTGTGAATATGACTTATTTGCAATGTATATCTTATTCCATGTTTAAAAGTTCTTAAAGCCAAATTCCTTTAGAGCTCAAATTTGAAAGAGCTATAATTTTCAAGAAATAGTCAAAAACTTTATATAATTTTTAACTTGCTAAACAGCATTGACTTTCAGTATTTTTTATTTTACCACAGACCCTGCTAATCGAAGTTCTTCTGTAGCGAGAATAGTTAAGTAGTAAATGAGTGACGTCACGCTAGAATTATTTACGCATTATCTTGATTGAAAATGAAGTCCACACAAATTCGCAAAACGAAGAGATTTTAATGATCCCATAATCAAGGTGTATTTATAAATTTTTTATTAAATATAATATACAGATCGGTTTATCTACAAGGTTCTTGCGCAAATTGGTACAAGTTTTATGAGCAAAATAAAACTTGACAAGTACTATGTGTAGCCGTGCCTTATCTGTTACAATGATAAAAAATAGTAAATAATAAAATCTGACTCTCCCTCTCAAATGATATTATTAGATAATATTAGTTGAGGAACAACAAATAATTTGAAGTTAACTCAAAGTGATTATTACCTGATGATCTTATATAGCGATTCACGGTGCGTTTAGCAGTGGCTCAAAGTGATCCTATTGGTCTCATCTAGACCCGTTGCGGATCTCTTGGATATTTACCACGCTATACCTAGTTAAGAGATAATGATACCTTGTGCAACATTGTGTAGGATTTCTTCGTCATCAGCTACGTAATTTCAGTTTGAAATAGAAGAAGCGACTCCGGGACCACCGGTGACCATCTAGAAGGGAATGAAAAGGGACTCGAACCTGTCTTGGATAATTACCTAGTAGGGCTTTTATTCACTACGATGGACACTCTCACGAGCAAAATTTTTTTTTTAACAGACGATACACTGTTTTTACGGTTGGTATATGAAATTATTGTCAATTCTAGTGATCTATGATAAATGATAGTACTAATCATCAGATTTACTACGGACTTGCATTATTATGGAATTCCTGCTTAAATGAAATAGTATTGGTTAACGAGTTATAGTCCAGTCAGAAATTTGGAACATTTATACTTTTTTTGTTGTTGCTGCTCATCCAGCAACCCTAGAATTATTCCAGCGTATTCAACGTGAGTTTACAGGATGAACTGAAGAATCAAGAATCCTGGTACCTGGTACCTGGTACCTGG
>JARPRG010000345.1:183742-193937 GCA_031001745.1 Hartigia nigra | reverse complement strand
CCTGGTACCTGGTACCTGGTACCTGGCAAAGGGCCCATGCCATTATACTTATGTATAGTATATTAATGCCATACTACACGCTATACTACGATTATGGTAACCCTTGTCCTTGAAAGCAATTACGCGAACTACTCTTCTATCTTCAGGGGTTGTGCTCGACTTCTATAGAAATAACGACGTCTAAGGAAAATCAAGTTTGCCCATAGATCACACCATTTATTTTTATATTCTTTTTTTTTTTTCTATTCCGAATTTCAATAAGCCTTTGTAGCACTACCACCTTTTTTAGGCACGACTGCATGAAACACGTGGAAAAGTCTCAGGGTTAAAATTAATACGGGATATCAAGTTTCGGATGTAGATGGAAGCGAAATATTACAGGTGTTCAGCATTTCGAATTTTGATATAATGCATGTGCAAATCCAAAATATTTTGTACTTACTTCACGTGCGAATTCTTGTGGGTAAAATTGCAGACGAACCGCTGAACCAATCGGATTAAAATGCATGCAGATTATCAAGCACTGGGTGCAAATGGAACAGCAATAGCGCATGCGCAAATTACAAAATCTTAGTATCGTGTGTGTGCATCCAAATGATTGGGTGAATTGCGTAATAAATCGCGTTCAAATTTACCGAAAAATCATGAGTTTGTAGATGGAAGTAACGTTTACAAATATCAAGCAATTCCAGTTTGAAAGTTTCGCATCCGCAAGATTAATTTTTATTCCAACGCCACATGTATAAGGTGCGACCGCATGGTTCAAACGGTCCTGCCTCAAGGCAAACCTGTTTGTCCCAATATTTTAAACTGTCCTTTCCGAAAGAGGTTGTGATACACATTTATCAGTGTATGCATGGTCATCCGACCATTTTGTGATCCCACAAAATAAGCTTCTCTTTCAGAGTCACCTCTTATAGCATAAAAATAATTCGTTCAATGTCGAATTAATGTTGCGCCTAAATTACATTAGATTGGTGCAAAAATAATTGCACCACTTTTTGTTACAAGCTCTGATAAGAAAAATAGCAATTACTTTTGTATCAACCTAATAGTATTGTTTGTAAATATACTGGAAGGTATAACAGATCTAAGCAATAGAAACTTCAAATTAAAGTGATCTACACTATTTATTAATTATGACGTAGTAGAAATTCTACGGCACTCATAATCACGATAATCTAGTCCCTTTTCGCGTGCCCGAATATCTCGTTGTATCACACACATCACACAGTCTAAATAATAATCTCCGTGAATGGATTGTTCTTTTCTCCAGTTTATATATTTTTTCGATTCTTTTTTCTACGAAATATATTTTCACTTTTTTTAAAATATTTTTGTAACATATCGTCCTAACATTTCTAAATAAACCTTTCATATGCCTTTTTAAAATTATTAATATATTATTTGTTTAACCTTTCAATTGAGTCATAATAGACTTATTTCACATTGTAGCTGTACAATTGATATATTATTAATTGCCTGCAATCATTCAGTATGATACATCACAAGGTTCAGATGATCTGCTTCTGGAAGTTTTTTAATTCATAATTTTTGTCTATGGATACAATGAAGAAACAGATGTTCCATGAAATTAGGTGTTAATAATTCTATATCAAAATTCCGCACAAACTGTGGTCAAACAAAGATCAATGATACAATTTTCTTGTGAGAAACTGGGTTTGTGGGGTGTCATGTACATTGGCAGCAACAAGCCAATGTAGATACTTCAACACTTCTTCTTCTTCTTCTCTCAACAAACATCATTTTCTTCTCGAGCTGTAAGACTCTCCCTTTTTCTCTTCTCCTTGATCTCCCTTCGCCCCCTTCACAACCCTCTCGCCAGTTCTTTTTTTTTGGCGTTGAACAGACCGCCAGAGATGTAACTGGAGAGCACATTACCCGGCATTAAGTCACCAAGATAACTACCTGCGTGGGAGGCTCACACGAGCACCTCTAACACACGGCACTGTGGCATCGTTTATTTGGTAAATTGGGATTCGCCGTAGGACAAAGGAACATTACTTTCACTTAGAACGAATGCAACGAAGGTTGGCAAACGTTGTATCTCGTCTTCTCGGAACGACGGATTCTTTGAGCTTCCTTCAATTATTCTTAGATCTCCCATTCTTTTATTTCCTTCCTTTTATCTCTTTTACACAGAGGCAGTAAATCAATAAGATTTCTCAATCAAGAATGTCATCTTTTGATGTCATTGTCTATATCCGGTCGAATGATTACGGTATAAACTTATACAAGCTTTTTCTTCTTCGAATCCTTTTATCAGACTTTTTTTAGTTTCTGCCTTTTACTCACGTCATCCTCTATTTTACTCATTCTATAGTCTATCCAAGAGTTCAATGTGTAGTTTCTTTTATAGTTCTCAAATAATACGAGCCTTAGCAAATTACATGTGGCTTTATATAAAATCAGGGAAATATATGCTGAAATAGAAATATAAAATATATCTAAGTGAAATACACGTGCGGACTTTGTAACAATAATTTTATCCAGAGCCACGTGTCGCTTGCTTCGATCTGTCAGAAAATCATTAAATTTATAGACCGATTAAATGTATTCAGTTTCCTCGCAGCTCAACCAATAAATCAGTCCGCGCTTTATTATAGCTCAAATCAGGGATCAGATTTTATTGTAAATATCTAAGAAAGATTTGATGAGTTTCTTATGTGAGAAATCAATGTTCAGATTACGTCGAAAATATTGTTTTCAAGAAATCTTACTTTTACAACATTCAGACTATAATTAACCTAAAGAACAAGGTCGAAGGGATCCGTTTAATGAGAAATGCCTATATATTATTATATTCAGTATATATGGACTTTACATATTATACCAATGGAACCTTGGTGTGTAGATAAGAATCATGAAGTATCGTAGTGTTTAATAGAATTAGGAAATGATTAGGCTAAACTTACTTTAGAAAATAATTTAAAGAAAAATATTAAGGATACCCGTACTAAAAATTCCATTATTAAAATCGAGGCTCTGTTGAGGTCCCAACTAGTTCTGGACTTACCCAATGGGGACTTAGGCAGGTTCTGAACTTGTCTTCGAAAATTTCTACTAGGAACATAGAACAGAGCGTATTTTGGAGGGTCAAAATCGAAGGAATAAATGGGATGTCTTTGTGTAGCGGCATTTCGAGCTTTATGTAGAGTTAATACTATAATGGTCCTTGGTAAAAGTTACTGAGTGAAACACGGATCGTGGCAACGCGCGACGTAGCTTACTGGTAGACAAAAGCAGAGGCCGATCCCAGGAGAGCGCGCAGGATCATGTTATCTCGTGTCGGCTCATCCTTGTCTGTTTTCGGTCTAATTAATTAGATTTATTTTCACGACTTCGCCCGGCCTTTGATGTAGCTAGCGGCGTATCACGAATACGCGCTTAACTAGTGAGTGTGAGGAATCCGTGAGGTGGGCCACCTCACTTAGGTCCTGACCGACGTGAAAAGGACCTTCCTTCAGGCTTCCTGAGAACCTTACGAACCTTTTTTTTTTTTAATTTTTCTCTTAAGTCGAAATATCACACGTGCACCACGTAGTGCGTAGGAAAATTATATATAGCCAGTAATTGTATGGCTTTTAGATTTTTTAATTTTTCATAGATTTTTTTCTGGTGCAAAATGGTGGTTATTGACCGTACATAACTTTGTGGTCTGGTCTTCCCGCAGTCCAAATTAAAAAAACTCCGTTAACTTTTTGTTCTGCTAAAACATTTGTTAGTAAACCCGTCAAAAAAAAATCATTTAAGATGTCGTAACTTCTGTTCTAATCAACTGTTCTCAGTGACCCTTTGCATAGGTTACATTTTATATGGTCTCCAATAACATGTCAAAATTGAAAAATTTTGTAGAAAAAATTCTCAGTTTTAGGAATTTCAGTAATCTCCCCTCCCTTAACGTGACGGAATTTACTAATGTAATATTTTTCATAATATTCCACTGTCATCATTATAGTAATAAATGTATGTTGATTTTAGTGAAACTCTACCGTCCAATGAAACTATGTCACTGATTGCTCCTTTCCTGTTTGCATTAGCCGTCGAACCTTACGTTACGTGGATATTAAGGAGCGGTTGGAATGGAATAAAGTCGCGGGTGGCAGTCGCCAAGTTAATTTGCATTCTCGGACGAGGCTAATTATGGGTCTTGAACTCTTGAATACTCCACTGGCGTAGTTACAGTTGCACAACACGATATTAAATACTTTGTAGCCAGGACGCTTGGTGTCGTTTTATTTTCTTTTTTTTTTTTTTCTTTTCGTCTCTTTTTTTCTCTACATCCCTTGTCTCGACCAGTACCCCTTTACTACACTGTAGGTACACATTTTTTCTTATAACTTCCTCTTACCATTTCGGACAATGTATACTTAAACCTTTTTTTTTTTTGTAACATGAATTTGAACATCCTGTAAATTCCTGGGAACTTTATACAAAGTAAGTCATTCTTGTCAATAATTATTGTAACGTCTGCCAATTGTATTATAAATGGTCAATTAGGTTATTTAAACTTCTTAGTGCGTAGAAATAAAAATTTCGCTTTTAATATCATATTATCACATTGTACGCGGGAAAGGTACTTTTACATTTTTCGCAGTCTGCCCCTGGAGCGCGGGTCACGTAAAAGTACGTATTTAGTAGATTTGTGTTTTCATTGTATGGTATGGTGTTTGTGTTACTAGGCAACGGGGTTTGCATTGTTTCTTCCCAGAAGTTAAGTTTGTCGAGTTACGAGCTCCAGAGCGTACAAGTCGTGTTTTGTAAATTTGAAGTTTTTATTTTTTTATTATTTATTACAACATTGATAAAATAAGCCATTGTGACGAAATATAGCCGCATGCAATGTGTTATTATATATATTACAAAGTAGTGAGATTTTAACGCAAAACATTTTTAAATAAGCAGTTACTAATTATTCAACGATAAGCAACAAAACTTTGAGTCTGACAAGGAATGGACGTTTAAAAGACAAAAGTAGCTCGTTGAAAATGGCATCATCAGCCAAGCATTTAAATACAGTAACTGAACAGGTCTAACGCAACGTCGTGAGATTCTTCATGAGAAAGAAAATCTCGTAAAATACCGCCATGCCAAGACACACACCCCCCCCTGGTTGGTTATTAACATCCATACTCAGACAGCCGCCGTAAAAATGTCTTAACTCAAAATTTATAAATCAAATTCCCAGCTTCCACGCTGTTAGA
Organism: Hartigia nigra; assembly: GCA_031001745.1. NCBI lineage: Eukaryota > Metazoa > Arthropoda > Insecta > Hymenoptera > Cephidae > Hartigia > Hartigia nigra. The sequence continues at coordinate 188,712 of JARPRG010000345.1, read as the reverse complement.
TCTATGTATATACGTACATAAGTTCATTGATGCCGCATAGAAATAATATTATTACAACGCACATAAGTAAAGAGAAAATATAAGAATTTGAAAAATGAAATGATTCAGTAACGTAGAATGAAAACGTGGCAAGTAAGGGAAGATATTAGAAGTGATAAAAATATAAATATAGTCTTGCGTTATTATTCTCAGCGCATAAGAATGAAATAAGTATTTCCAGTTTCCAGAGAGTAGGATGGACTAAATCACAATCACGTGGTACATTGATTGCGGCGCACATGGCGTTAGCATGGAAATTCCACGGAGCAGTATTGTTACGACTTATATAAATAATCGTTATACCTATTCACGAAAAATATATTTGTGATATCTACGATCGAGTCGAATCCACCGAATCACATTCTAATAGAGACATCGACGCTCCTTAATCGCTCAGATTGATATCCTCTTAGTGTCTTTCTCATATCTTCCAAGAACTTTTCTCCCGGTTTCCGTGAGCTCCTTTTCCTTTTTCCTTTTTTCTTTTTTCTTTATCCCCTTCTTTCCTTCGATACGGCGCATCGCGGGCACGTACGTTCCATCTTATACTCGTAAAATGCCGAAGGAATAAAACGCTTGCGTTTACGCGCGTAATTTACGCACCGCTTACAATTTCCGCGTGCAATGGCATTATTCACGGTTCTAACGGACGTCACAGTAGAGCACTTTGAGTAACATTCAATTTCCAGTCTCATTGCTTTCTTACGGAAGCTCATTTATGAGCATTAGAGCCGTTTCTATTACGTCATAGTCTTTGGTTCTTTCGACTATTTATTACTGCTGGAACCGATTAAAAAATAATTTCAACCTGACAGTTAGTTTTTTTCACAACCAGTTCATAGAGGTCAAGTACGTACTCCGTTCGTAGCAATTGGACGTCTTTTTTTTTATTGCCGAAAGGATTTACTATTCCGTTATTGTTGATTTACGTTCGACTAGTTTGACTGGCGATTTATGCCCGTTGCATTAGGAAAACAATTTGTCTTGGTAAATTTAAATACTCTGTGAGACTTTCACGCAATACATTATAAGTTTCCCAGGAATTACAAGATGTCAAGTAAATGAATTTTTCCTCTTAATTTATTTATTAATTTTTATTCGAAGTATCCATTAAATTGGAAAATTTTACTTCAACATCAAAAAAAAAAAATAAGAAAAATGGTGAACGGTAAAATTAAAAAAATAAAAAGCAGAACGATTTAAGTACTACGTGAAGTAGAGTAAATTCTTGTATGATGTCACGCACTGTCTTCTCGCATGTAGGAAAGAGAATTTCTCTTGGTTTGTAAATACACTGCAGGAAGCGGAGACCACACAAGAATATCAAGCTTACTGCAATCGAAACAAAGAAAATGATGGAGCGACAACGTGAAAGTATGTGCCAATTTCTAATTTAGTGCATTTTATTGATCCGATAGAATTGAAAAGAAAGCATTTTTGCAATTTTGCTAATCGAAGGAAAATGCAAATTTTGGAATTCTATGCGTGTACGGGTATTCGTTGTTCATAAACTACGGAATTTAAACGTTTATTGTCGCATTAATAATTCATGGCTGTTGCGCAATTTTTAATCAGCCGCCGTCTACCATTGATTGATGCTGCCCGCGCGCCCCCACAGGGCTCGAAAATTTACATACAGAACGAAAAGGGAAAAGTATTGGCGCTCGATACATTCCTGCAGTCGTTACGAGTAACCAACGAAACGGATACCAATACGCTGTTTCGTGGCTAGTTATATTCTAGGAACTTCCGTCTAGTACTAATTTACACTCAGTTATTAGTATCTGTGAACCTTCACGTTTTATCACTGTAAATGTACGTTAAAAGATTTTTCAAAGAAAAAACTTAGCACAAAATAAGAATAGCATAATCGAAATTCGATATTCACTAACGGACACTGTGCCATGCATTTTTTTTAACGATGTATTTTTCATTTGTTCGAGTATACCGCCCCGGCAGTCGTTAGCGAAATTCGTTAACAAAGTTCAACATTGAGCGATAAAATATAGCATCCAGGTGGGTGGAGGATCGATCACGATTTACGTACTTGAGGCTGTAATTCTCATTATTATATATTTTCTAAGTACTACAATAGAGAGAAGACATACTGTAACCCAATTTTATATGTATATACTACGTATACACAGATCTTCACTCAAGATACGAAATCAGTATTGAAAAAAATTCCAACCTCTATGGTCATTAATCTCCATCGCGATTCATTCTGCGGTTCAAACTACGTTTTCAATTGACAGGTTCGAATGATCGTGTAAAATTCTGACGCGATTGACCGCCGTGAAATTGACAGTGGTACGAATAGTCGATTTCAATCAAGTAAAATACGTAAATATTTCGTTCTTTTTCCGTCAAGCGCCTTCATAATAGGTTTTCAGTTGAGTAAAACGAATTGGAAGAATTTATAATAATTCGATTGTCGCTCGTACCGTTCGAACCCTTCGAATAATCATGTAGAATTGCATATAACACTATCGACTACAAAGGCTCTCGCAGTCGTAAGAATTCATGTAATTAAGCGGGAAGCGTTAATAAGCTGTATTTTATTGCTGTAACGAATCGTCGTACCCCTTGGTCGATTCCTCGTGTCAGTGACCCTACGAGAGCTTTATTGTTCTTTATTCTTAGTCGGCACCTATTTAGTGAACTGCTGAAGAAAACATTACGAGCTATGAGAAAGGTCTTAACTTGGTACCTACGGTAGGACATAGAAACGTGTAGCACGCTGAACATAAGAATGGACTAGGTACGTGCGATATCCACTTGCTACGTTACTGGACACACAATAGCTGCCGACCGAGCCTCCAACACATCGCGTCATGAGATATTAAATTTTACGATTTATAAAACAATAGCAAAAGTATATAGTTTATTGGCTGGCTTCTCGCCACTCACTGCGCCTCCTGCTGCTGCAACTGCGACTCTCTCTCTAGAACTGTGCGGAACGCAACAAGCGAAAAGGACCGTTGAGGTTGTCGAACCGTTGCCATGGTGCACCCGACGTTGTATGGTCACCATCGAATGAGCGCTTTTATATTATGATTTAATGTACCACTTCGATGTCAACTTTATGTACATGTTGCTGTACACTCTAAGGATAATTCCAAGAGTTGGCTACCAATTGAATCCTGGAACTATATTGTGTATCTTTTTCTTTTTGAGGTACTTCAGAAAATTCTTTGATCCATATGTGTATATTTCGAATGATAAATACCTTGATTTTATATTGATTTTGTGAAGTTGCCGTCGTTGTACTTTTATTTAATTAAAATCAAACTCGTGATGATATATCTACTAGTATGACGTAATGTTCTATAGGTCAGTGGCACGTTCGATGTGATTTATTAATAGAATGACAAACGTAGAAAATCGATTTTCCATCTGGTTGTGAGTTAGTATTTAATAATATGTCATATCTTTCAAACGTATTTTACATTTTCAGTGGATGCTTTATGTTTTTACAGGGATAATTAATATTTATTAGAAAATCTAACGTGATCTATATCGTATAACGAAACTACATATTACCGAATACCTTTATGTTAAATTTGTCCATTTTTTCTGCTTTTCGAAAATCACTTTATCAACACTTTGCTACATGTCATTATTTTTCCGTGTAAAATTTAAGTCTAGATTCAAACTTCACTACAAAAAATAAATGTTTCAGTATTGATGAAATAATGTAATATTCAGACTTTGAGCAAAAAAAATGGCTTTACGCGTGACGATTCATGCGGCTACACACGTCTATCGCATGAATTGCGTGAGTTACACATAGGAACAAAGTGCAATATGTGTCTATTCCCCTACACTATATGTTACAAATAGTAGAGATGTCTGAGACAAGAAAAGACTCCGATTTCTTCACTGTCACGTACTAGGAGAAAGGAAGAGACAATACTGTAGTGCACGGGTGCATCAGTGCAACCAGAGAACTCTCTGGATATACTCCTGATTCTCTCCTCTTTGACATTCCTTAGAGTTTCTCGTGTCTTTCTCGTGTCAGTATGCAATTACCTAACGTCAAGGTGAAAAGTCTTCATGCGCCAACACTTTAGTCACCTTTACCACTTTACTACTTTACAGCTTCTTCAGGACAATTCCTCTCGTCCTCATTCCCGTCAGGATCGTCTTGAAGGTCTGTACTTGGAAGTTGATTTTCCTTCCGTGAAATTGGTTGTCCGTTTAATCTAACAAGAAAACGTGGTTTCAAAGAGGCTAGAGTATTTGAAATTTTATCCTTAACTGGAATGAGGTTATCAGTTGTTTGCTAATTTAGCACGTAGTAATCGTAAATCATTGTTCAAGTAATCATAGATTTATTTAATTCTTGCTTTTTCGTTTTAAATGATTTTGTTGGAAATCATATCTTTTCAGTATATTGTGTAATTAGATATTTATCTTTTTTGATTAGTGGTACACTACCATCCTGAATTCTCTTCTCGCCTTTTTGTTTGTTCGTTATCTTTGCATAAGTACTTTTTTTCATTCTTTTCTTTATAGTTTGCTTCCTACTGTTTCTAATTCTGTCGTTCAGACGCAATACCAATTCTTCTCTTTAACTTCAGAATTAGTTTGCTTCAGCTTCACTCCCATATCTGAATCTGACTGTTAACTTCCCATCTATCTCCTTCCTCATGTCTGTCCTTCCAGATATCTTGGTTCTCCTTGCGTTTTTATCTCCTATACAATTCGTTGTGTAGTGTTTTATCTCTTTAATCCGTTGCTATAGCCGTAGAAGAAGAAATGGCCAAGAGTGTGCATGACGGCTATAGGCGCAACTTAAATTCAGAGACTCCAAAAACCTGAGGGTTCCAAATTTTAGGAAAACTGAAAAAGTTTTATTCACTTTTTCTACGTTGCGCCTATAACCGTCATACGCACTCTTGGCCACTTCTTTTACTACGGCTATAGCC